>JANFOE010002236.1:0-288552 GCA_025667525.1 Glebionis coronaria
TAAGAAGTTTAGTGTTGAATTTATACACTAATGCTTACCTTGATTGAGATGATACTCAATCCTAGCAATAGTAGGATTTAATCTCAAAATGATAATACTACTACCTAGACGTGCTTGACGGAAAGCACTGTTGCACTACTTAATAGTAAAATAAGAGTACTTTACAGTTTGGAAACTTGTTAAGAAGATTGTCAAATAGGTGTTATACTTGCTTTAAACAACCTAGTAATGTACTATGGCGATGCTAGTATTATTATATTAGCACTTGAACTCACATAGACAAAATGAAAATCATCATATTATTCTAAATCTTTGCTATTTGTGACTTTTTAAAATAAGTATTCTCAAAGTTCACTCAGATGACAACTCAACAGGTCCTTGTGTAAAGTCAATTTCTTGTAACCAAACATGTTAATCATTCTAGGAACATTGGACTTTGACCTTCTA
This sequence comes from Glebionis coronaria, assembly GCA_025667525.1. Classification (NCBI taxonomy): domain Eukaryota; kingdom Viridiplantae; phylum Streptophyta; class Magnoliopsida; order Asterales; family Asteraceae; genus Glebionis; species Glebionis coronaria. The sequence goes on from JANFOE010002236.1 coordinate 448, forward strand.
GTAGTCTCATGTATATCTGTTTGTAGGTATTTGGATGATGTAACGTTAAGCAGTTTTACTAAATAATGAATTGATATACTTGGTATGATCATTTTCATTTGTACTACTGTGTTCTTTATTAGCATGTTTAATCCATGAATAATTTAATTATTTCTAAATCATCCATTGTCAGTTGTGGATACGGGAGTATCAATGAATTAAGACAAATATGAGTGTTTTGGTCATATTCATTTGGAATGAATATTAATTGATGATGCCGCCAAACTCACATATGTTCATTAGATGAACATTCGATTGAGCCAACCTACGAGTATTCACTGCATAGATCGTCGGTCAATGGTGAATCTCGCAAGTGGTTGAATCTCTCATCCTTAGACTTAAGATGCAAGTAGGTTTTTGTATGTGTGGAATGTCAATTTTTGATATGGTTCAACGTTGTCCTAAACAAGGCTGCTATAAAGATCATTTTCAGGTGAGATGTGAAACACATTAACGACACGTGCAGTAAAAAATAGGATTTGTTCCTCCACATGTATTGGAGTTAGATACTACTAGGCCCCTCGATGAATTGCAGAGATGTATGTGTGGCCACACCCATATGTAATTAAGATGATACTAGATTAATTTGGTAATCTAGTTCATTATCTACATCGAGAAACAAAATAGTTAAACTAAAAATGACTTTTGATCCATGTCTAAACTTTAACAGAGTATCTGAAATAAAAGGATGACTGATATCTAAACCATTTAAATGAGATGTTTAAGAAACTATCCTCATATGTTTTTGGGTGCATTGGCGTGTTGCTAGACGCTAACCTTTGCTTGTATAATTACTTGATTATTATGATGTGTGCAAGTGGGAGTTGTTGGAGTATGCTCGTGTTATAACAACTAATTATATGGCTAGACACATATGGGCCTATAGGGTCACACACATATACAGTGAGGTACCATTTGAATATATCGTGTTTATCGTATTTACTATATATATATATAACCTACGTAATCAGGATCACTATTGAGCTTCTAATGACTAAGTAAAGTACTTAATCCATTGGACTAGAACAAACAAACTAAAAGCCCATTTGGGCCCTATAGTGGCCGACCACATAAAAGAAAAGGAAGGGTTTTGTTTTTTGAATAAGTATGAATTGATTAGGCATTCATTTGTCATTCATTACCATAAACAAGTTACCAAAACATCACCTTTCTTTTCCCTGACCAAAACCAAGAAATTAAATAGCCCTAATTAGAGGGTTTTGAGGTTTTCATCAACAATCTCGAATCTTGTTCATTCAAGACTTGTTTTCAAGAGTTACGGGGTTATGAACTAGCATCTACGGGGTATACAAGGACGTGTAGTGTGGATACATCATAGAGGTGATATATTTGGTCATTTTATTTCTTGGTTAGATCATGTGATGATTGTCTCCTTACATCATTTGTTATCTCCGGTTGTTCTTACTGAATCACGCTACAAAGGTATACTTTTATCTCTGTTTTTATTGATTAATCATATGACTCTATGGATCCGTTAATAGGTGATCTTTCTACTGAGTTTATTATTTATTGTACGATATTGTAATTCTTGCTTATGTTCTAGAGAGAAAAAGAGATAGAAAGATGGTGAGAGCACACACACACTTAGAGAGAGTAAGTATGAAAACACACTTTTACTATTTGTAATATTATGTGAACCACCACCCTCTCCAACTAAGGAGAGGGTGTATATACCCAAGCCTTGTGATGGGCTTGGGCTTACACAATAGGCCGCCGGCCTCATACAACTCATGGGCTAGGCATGGCCTTGTTTACTTAACTTAATAATACTAGACTACAAGCTATCTCTTAATCTATTTTTGGAGTGACCGATCCTTTCTAATACGTAAAACGTATTTCTAATAATATCCCCCTAAGGGAGGTCACTCCAAACAAGGGCGTTACTCGAGTTACAATAATAAAATAAACCTAGCATTCTATGCTTGTCTTGAGCTCATAGTCTTCGTCTTTCTTTTCTTTTTCTTTTCTGGTGAACATGTTGATGTGATCTTTGATATCAATCTTGAGCATTAATCTCTTGCCTTGATCTTGTGCCTCCATCACTTGTGATATTCACATCTTCGTGACTTCATGTCCCACATACTTATACCTTCGTAATTCTTGAAAGCTTCAGAGTTTGATACAGCGGAAGACTTGACTTTTAGGCATTCTTGAATTTGTTGAAGTATTAAGTGTATACAGTATAAGCATGCAGGGACGACTACCTCTCGGAGTACGCAATGCCACCGTCTTCAAATGCCGCAACATAAGTAGACACGAACGAAATAGCTTTGAACATTTCATTCTACTTCGGTAGCATTTTACCTCCGGTCGGTGAAGACCGTTGGACGATATAAAATATCGTACTTGTGGCAAGTAGATTTAATTAAAAATCTCCTTGACAAGATTTCGCGAGTAAACCCGCTCTCTTTACTCGACCGTCCAAAGCTGACTGAGAACATAAGAGTGAATCATTTGGATAAAATTATCCGCATGATTGAAACCATCAATTCCAATTCTAAGAACAAGTTTGATTCATTAAAGAATCGCACCATCGTTTCTTTCCAGTTGTCACGAGCTTGATTCATATTGAATCTTGAAAGTTACCTACCAAGTGCTGTTTGAGGTTAACAGCAGAAGGATTTCCACTCATTACAGTGAACACTAAGGTGTCACTCTGAGTGCTCTGGCAAGATTACTCAGATATTGCATAGAGGCCTGGCACTTGTTTAAATTCAATAAGAGTTAAACAACTGTTGCTTTCCAGTTATCACAAGTTTGATTCGTAAAGAATCGCACAAGTCACCTACCATGAGCTTTTTGATATTTGCTCAAGAAGGATTTCTGTCTTCATTGTAAATACTTTCGTATTACTCGGATGTTCAGGCAAGATCATGAAGATTTTGCGTAGGACTCTTAAGAACTTTCTTACTTTTCACAGTATGTGAAGAAGCAAGAAAATATGGAAGTGTGTCCTAATGAGATATTTGATGATCTCAAATTGCTCTAGACTCGATCTTGCATTTTGAATTTTTAGTGATCAGAGGCTGGAGAGGAGTGCCACCTTTTCAATATCAATATATTCGGAGTGAATAAATCGATAGATAATGCGTTGTCTCCGTGTGAATAAAACAAATACCTTTTGAGAGATATCTGAGTTAGCTGGGATGGGTTGTCCATTGCATCACTGGGTCCATGATGTCTATCTTCAATATCGAGCATCATTAAAATGATCTCAATAGCATATGTGTTGACTCGGTTTCTTCCTAAGGTTGTAAGGAGGGCTTCTTTCTTTACACCCTTTATCTTTACAATTCTTTTTTCATTCTTCAACCCCTTTAATGCTTACCAATACGTCATAACTAGCACCTTGTTGTGATTGTTCCAGTGCTAACTTAAGTACTTGGTTGGCATTCAGCTACATTCACAATCTTTCTCCATCTTTCCTAAGGACTACTATTTCTAGCTATGGAATGTCCTTGGGAAGATTCCTCCTGTTCTAGAAGAATCATTGGACTTTAACCTATCCTACCATCCTTATGTCACCACAATCTTCATCGTCGTGAAATAAATGGGTTGTGGGTAAGTATATGTCACCATGAAATCTATTTTGATATCCAAATCCGTTTTACTCCCCCTTACATATGCCACGATATTCGAAAATATTTCGCACATGTCGGGATGACCCATTACGTTAAATAAAACCATTTTTGATTAATCATGTTTCATATTAAATCACATTTTCTCCCCCATATTAAAAATATTAACCCAACCGATATTTTTGATATCAATTGATTTATTAAAGTTTTAACAAAGTTTTTGGGAAGAAAAATGCAAGTCCGTTTTATCTTCATGATACCAATGTGTGAGATATGATACCGATTTGTAAAACAATCACATTTTCACTATATAAGAGTAATTTGACAAGGTTGGACCTGATTGATGAGAACATCATATGATAAAATCAAATGGTTCTTGTCGACAGATGTTGGTCGCCTTTTCACATCTGAAGTCATCTCTAGACACCACATGTACGATTGGTATTGTTGTCTTGACACCAACTTGTGAACTTGGCACTTTCGGCATCAAAGATTCTGAATTCTTGACAATTACTCCCTCTCAATTGTTGACCCGTGTTCTATTGAAAGAGTTGTAGTCGTCGTTTGAGTAGCCGCATCGTCGAGTATGTAGATACCAATTGTATATTGATATGGCTGTAGAGATGATAGCTTCATAAAAACAAGATTTCTCTTGTTTTAACAAATAAATGCATTGATGGGTACATAGATTTGTGTTAGACCAAGTTATAAAGTAAACTTGATCCCTTACAAGGTTTTAAAGTAAAAATTGCCCGAGAAAATTAATTCCCGTTGAGAGCCAAAGCTTTCATAAGAAATACTTGACTTAAATATGAAAAACGGGTTGCAGTCAGAAAATAACTACAAGCCATATAGGCATGTTTTACGAAATATTTACAACTTTTGTACGAACTCTATTTATGGCGCCGTGTCAATATTAATCGACATTTATAAGGCCGTAAATATTATCTACCAAAAGACATGCCTTTGAAAAATAAAGTAAAAATATTTTTGATTTTTCTAAATTTTTCAATTTTTATGGTTTTTGTATGGTTTTATATTTTTGTATTTTGCTTTTGTGGATAAAATATAAACAATATATATAGATGATCACCAAGGATACGGAGAATAGTTTACCACCACTATTCTTTCGCTTCATCTGCCAATTCCTTTAGAGTCTCGGGCGAGAATGTTCTCAAACCTAGCTTGTTGGCCAAAAATTCCATTCGAGCGCGATCTAAAGCCTTTGTGAATATATCCGCTAATTGATCCTCAGATCGGACAAAGTAAAGATTGATCACTCCATTTTACACTTGATCCTTGATGAAGTGGTAGCGAATCTCAATATGCTTCGACCGGGAGAATTGAACATTGTTTCAGCATAAGGCAATTGCACTTTTGTTGTCACAGTACATCAGAATTTTGTTGAAACCTAGACCATAGTCGGTTAATTGCGATCTCATACAAAGAATTTGATTACAGCAACCAGACATAGCTATGTATTCTGCTTTCGTACTTGAAATTGACGCTCTTTTCTCCTTTTCGATGCCAACTGATTAGTCGATCTCCTACTAATTGCAAAGTTCCACTCGTGCTACGCCTTGTATCTTGACAACCCGCGTGATCCGCATCTTCATATGCCATAAGTCCAATCGAAGAGTGCTTCAAATACCAAAGTCCCCGATTAATGGTTCCTTTAATATACCGAAAGATCCGTTTAATAGTAGCTAAGTGTAGCTTAGTAGGCCTAGTTTGATACCGAGCACACATACATATCACAAACTGAAGATCAGGTCGACTAGCTACGATATACAGAAGGGTACCGATGATTCCACAATAAAGTGTCGGATCAACGGCAATCCCATGTGGATCTGCATCTAGCTTAGTTCGTTCCACAATTGGGGTATCCACGGGGTCGCAAGATTCCATCTGATATTTCTTAAGAGATTCAAGGGCATACTTGGATTGATTGATAAAGATGCCTCTGGGACTTTGAGATATCTGAAGACCTAAGAAAAATGATACCTTACCCATCATTGACATCTTAAACTTGGAAGACATGAGTGTCCCAAACTCATCCGATAAGGTTTGGGTCGAGGCAGCAAATATAATATCATCAACATATATTTGTACCATAATCATATCTTTACCTCGTATCTGAATGAATAGCATGGGATCCACCTTGGCTTTAGCAAAGCCTTGCGTAACAAGGAATTGTGATAACAGATAATACCACGCGCGTGGAGCTTGCTTCAACCTATAGAGAGCCTTCGTAAGCTTGTACACGTGATTAGGATATTTAGAGTTCACAAAACCATCCGGCTGTTGAACATAGACCTCTTCCTTGATTTCACCATTCAGAAATGCCGTCTTCACATCCATATGATAGACGATCATATTCATGTGGGCTGCATAAGCGAGGAATAGTCTAATAGCTTCCAAACGGGCAACGGGTGCAAAGGATTCCATAAAGTCGATGCCTAATAATTACTGGTATCCACGAGCTACTAGTCGAGCTTTGTTCTTCAATATTCCGCCTAACTCGTCGAGTTTCACCTTGTAAGCCCATTTCAAAGTGAGTAATTGCACTTGATCCGGGCATGGGACAGGTTCCTATACTTCAAGACGTACAATGTCATTAAGTTCTTCTTGCATAGCTTCTATGCACCAAGATTGGATAAATACTTGTTGCCACGTCTTAGGTTCAACTTCACTAAGAAAAGCATCAAAATGACAAAACATTGCGCTTTCTTGTAACTGACTTCGTGTGGATACCGAACGATTAGGGTCACCAATAATAGAATCTATAGGATGATCCTTTGTCCATTTGCTGTCATGTTCATGAATCCGTGGATTGGAGTAGACCGTAGTAGGAGCTTCCTCTGAGGTGGACGAACCGACTTGATTAGAGTCGGGAATTGGTACACCAAAGAATGGAAGTTCACGCATTTGAGCGAATTCCAAATCATGATCATCATCATCCTCTTCATCATCAACAGGCATAACAAGAGTAGTTGATTTGGGTGTTGGTTGAGAATTACTTCTTGAGCAATTGCAGGTGAAGACGTATCAGATTGTGCTTCGGTTGCTCGAGCTACAACTTCAGCAACTGGATCTATTACCTCAAATTCTTGAGCATCAATACTTGCAGGAGTAAAGAATTCAACAAAGAACGGTTGAAACAACGTATCCCATTCATTCCTAGAAGGTGATGTAAATGATGATGAATTAGGGTTGTTTGGGACAAGACAAGAGCTAATGTTACTGGGTCCCATTTCATGAAGTGCGGGTTCAGAGCTGCTTTGCTTAGAAGCCATAGCCGCCAGCTCATCAAAATCAACATTCATAGTTTAGAGGATCTAACGAGAATTAGGATTGTAGATCCGGTATGCATTCTTTGTGGGTGCATAACCAATGAAAATACCAATACCAGCCATGGGTTGAAGTTTTCCCAAATTGTCACCATCATTATTTGGATAGCAAAGAGAACCAAATACATGAAGATATGATAAATCTGGTACTTTTCCATGTAGAAGATCATAAGGTTTTTTTACCATGGATTTTTTCAAATTAGTGACCGGTTTTGGGTGTAAACTGCTATAGATACTGCTTCTGCCCATAGAAACAATGGAGAATTTTCGTAAATTAACATCGTTCGAACAGCTTCCATAAGTGTGCGATTTCGCCTTTCAACGACACCGTTTTGTTGTGGAGTGCGAGCAACAGATGTTTCATGAGATATGTCAACTTCTTCATAATAATTACGCAAGATTTGATTCATAATTTCGGTTCCATTATCTGTATGAATGCGTCGGACATTAGTATTGAGACGCACTTGAATCATCTTGAGAAATCCGATGATGAATTTAGGTGCCTCATTTTTTGTTGTAAGAAATTTCACCCATGTAAACCGAGAGTAATCATCGACAATGACGAGGATGTACTTTTTACCACAAAGACTTTGAACACGGATTGGCCCACAAAGATCCATATGCAAAAAATAAAGTTTCTCTTGGTTGGTGTCTTTAGTCTTCGGTTTGTATGATTTCTTAGTGCTTTTCCCCATTGTACATGCGGAACACAGATGGTCCTTGTGAAATGTAAGTTTTGGAAGACCACGAACAATTTCATTTTTCGCCAAATGATTAATAGCGTCAAAGTTAAGATGAGATAACCATCGATGCCATAACCATGACTAAATTCAATGCTTTGGAGAGAAGACACACGGGAGAAGCGGCCATCATATCTTGTAGAGACAAAGTGTACAAATTATTTGTTAGAAATACGTTTTTAACGTATATTAGAAGTATCGGTCACTCCACAATATTATTAATGTTGTATAGCTCGTAGTTAATGTGTGCTTATTAAGGTAAGTAAGAAACCGACCCATGGGCTTGTCATGGGTCGGCCCAAGCCCATTAGTGGCTTGGATATAAATACCCCTTTCCACCATGGAAAGGGGTTGGTTGTTGATTGTTTGTTTTCCCATTTGAATAAAAACACATATTTCTCTCTCACTTTCTCTCACTAGTTTCTCTCTCTAGAAATCTTCAACCCACTTCATTGATTCACAAGATTATCAATATTCTACAATTGGTATCAAGAGCTATGGGGTGATTTAAGGTAATGATTTGTGTTGTTATTTAGTTTTTGATTATATTAGTATTCTTTAGGAAAATCTATCTTGATTCTTGAATTTTTTTGGTGATTTTGTTGATTGGGATTAGTAGATAAGTATTGGGTTTTACTTCTTTTAGTAGAAATCACAAAACTTTTTGGGTAATTTGGTAAAAATCTGGGTTTGTTTCTTCATATATTTAGTCGACTGTTACACGAACCAGCTTTTTTCCCAGTAAAGTTCTGGATCAAAAAGTTCTGAATCAACATCTTCCGAACCAAAAGTTCCGGATCAAAGAAAGTTCCGAATCAGTTTTCTTCCGAACCAAAAGTTCCGGATCAAGGAAAGTTCCGAATCAGTTTTCTTCCGAACCAAAAGTTCCGGATCAAGGAAAGTTCCGAATCAGTTTTCTTCCGAACCAAAAGCTCCGGATCAAAGAAAGTTCCGAATCAGTTTTTCTTCTGAACTAAAAGTTCCGGATCAAGGAAAGTTCCGAATCAGTTTTCTTCCGAACCAAAAGTTCCGAATCAAAGAATTCCGAATCAAGTCTTCCGAATCAACACTTCCGAATCAACAATTGTTCCGAACCAAGGGATATTTTACTTGTTTTTTCGAAGATTTTTTAGAGGATTTAATCTTGGTTTCTTACACAAAAACTCAACACAACTCACAACTTTACTTCACTGCTCGATCAACCCATAATCTTTGTCTCTTTAAAGTGATCAAAATGAATCCGAATTCATTAATGCCTCAAATGACATCACTTACGGATATTTCCGTCATTACGGGAACGGATAATCGCCCTCCAATGCTCGTTAAAGAAGTCTTTGAAGCATGGCAAGGCCGTATGATGTCATACATTAAGGGAAAACCGACATATGGGAGGCTTATGGTCAAGTCAATTCTAAATGGTCCACTTGATTATGGTACCATCGTGGTTAATAATGTGACTCGACCACGGGAGTTTGAAGAACTTACACCAGCTCAACAACTTGTTGCCGATGCAGACGAAAAGGCTCTTCAAACCATTCTCCAAGCTATTCCACATGACATCTATCGAATGGTAAGTCAATATACGATTGCAAAGGATTTATGGGAACGTCTAAAGGTGTTGCTACAAGGTACATCTCTTACTAAACAGGAACGGGAATGTCAGTTGTATGATCTGTTTAATAGATTCACGTACAGTCCAGGGGAAACGCTTCACGACTACTACTTCAGATTCACTACTCTCATGAATGATTTGAATGTATACAATCTCGTGATTGCTCCATTCCAGGGTAACACCAAGTTTTTGAATACTTTACCTCAAGCTGAATGGGGTGAGTATATTACCGATGTTAAGTTAACCAGGGATTTGCATAAGTGCAATTTGGATCAACTCTATGCTTTTCTTTAGCAGCATGAGAAACACGTGATCATGCACCGTTCGCCTCGAGGTATGTACCCTGATTCATTAGCTTTGATGGAAAATCAACCAAGCTTGTCATACAACAACACTCCTTATATCATGGGACACCAAGCCTATCATCCATCACCGTACATGACGCCAAGCTTCCCCCAAAATTCGATTCTGCCGCAACCACCCACCTCACATCAGCAACAATATCGGTTTAATACACCTTCGTCTCAGAGAGAACCACAAGCATCACAATATGCCTTACAACCTCACCCATATTCACCAGCAAGCATTGCACCTTATGCTTAGTCATCATATTCTTCTTATCAAGAGAATGCAGCATATCCATCAAGCTACTCTGACCACATGAGTATTCCTTCTAGTGCTTATGCAGCTCAACAAGACCAAACAATGTATTGTGATAATGATGAAGTCCCCATTCCTGAATTCAAACAAGGAACTGACCCAGTTGAAGTGTTAGCCACTATGTTTGCTTATCTCACAAGGACGTTGAGCAAACGAGGATTTAGAGGACCAGCTCCTACTAACAATCAGCTGAGGAATTCATCCAATTCTCGACAACATGCTACTATTAAGAATGGCAGGGTAATGGTTCAACCTATTCAACCTTATCAGGGGAGACCCACTACATCAACCACCAATGCACGCACGGTCAATCCTACTCCAATGGTAAACACTCCTCCACGGGCTAATTCCACAGGAAAGTTGAGAATGATTACATGCTACAACTGTAAGGAAGAAGGTCACATGTTCAGGGATTGCACAAAACCCAAGAGGAGAAGGGATGGTCAATGGTTTGCAGAGAAGATTTATTTGGTGAACGCTCAGGCACAAGGACAGGAACTTGATGAAGAGGAGCTTGCATTTCTTGCTGATCCAGGGATTGCTGAACAAGAAGTTGTCACTACACAGAATGCAACATACCAAGCAGATGATCTGGATGCTTACGATTCAGACTGTGAAGAACTTCAATCTGCTCAGGCAGCTCTTATGGAAACTATCTCTAGCTTTGGGCCAGAAAAAATATCTGAGGTACTTACTAATACCACTGATAATACCACTGATACTAGTATTCAACCACATCAAGTTGGGCAAGAGGGTGCTGATCCGAATGAGTCGTCGGTGGTGAGTCATTCAAATGAGGAGACAATCAATGATAGTAATATCAATGTGAGTCCCCAGACTTTGAGTGAATCACAACCGGGAGCCATTTCGCATACACATATTCCTGCTCAACAAGATTTGGTCATGGTTCCTGCTACATTACTTAGCCAAATGAATACTGCACTCTTAGAAACCCTAGCTAAGAATAAGAATTTGTCTGCTGAGCTTGCTTTGTGCTACGAAAAAGTTCAAACTTTGGAATTAGTTCCTTCGTCCACTTTTCTAACAAATCCCGAATATGATCATTTTCGAAACAAACAAATGAGTCATTTGCAAGAAATTGAAACCTTAAGAGCAGATCTTTCTAACGAACTTAAAGAAAAAGAGTTAGTGGTCACTAATTTTCACAAACTTCAAACGGATTTTGAATTACTCGAGTCTAAAAAGAATGAAATTGAAATTAATGCGGCTAATAAGATTAGAAGTTTAGATTATTTTCTTTTAAGACAATACGCTGCCTCTCAACTAGTGCACTTATTTGACGCATCGTTTAGAGAGTTTAACTTATCGCGTCAAAAAGGCCTTCCCCCTAACCCACGGTATGCAAAACAAGCTTTTATCCATAGTCCAAGACTTTATAATGCAACCCAGTTAGGATTGGTCTTAGACCCGATTGTTATTTTCGATGATCGCACAAATAAGGATCTAGTTGATGAGAATCGGTCATACAACTTTGCAAAATATCCCGAGTGTGATTATTTTAAAATGAATCAGGAGCTTGCAAAAACGGATTTTAGAATTCGCTTCCATATGGATAAAGATCTCATCACAGCACCAACCTACATGTTAAATGAAGAAAACCCTAGTACACTTCCTACACTTGTCAAAATGGAAGGACCTATGGAAATTCCAAAGGATCTTCCACCTGTTAGCACTGTATGGTTAAACTTGCAAGAGATTAATCAATACTTTGCTAGTTTTGACAAGGTCATTCTGGAATGTACGACTTCAAATGGCCTAAACGCCGGAGAATGGGCTTTCGAACACATGAACGAGGTGTTTAAGAATGAGATCAATCCGTTTGTCGAAAGTCTAAAAGGAAGTTTTGCATCTCTTTCGGAAAATCTCGAGTTTGAAATTGCAGAAGTTCAAAAAGTGTTTTATGAAATGGACACCGCTTACGAACTACAATTAATTGAAAAGGAAAAGATTTTATCCGAATATGACCGATTCTTGTCCCAAGTAATTTCGTGTGATGTGCTTACTACTGTGAATGTTAATTATTCGAATGAGCTTACATCCGCTATGATTAAATGTGATGTTGTGAATATATGTGATGATGTGTGTGATCTCTCTGTAAATGTTGCTGATACTGTAAATGAGGTAGATAATCATTCTCGTCACGAGTCTAACGCTGAATTTTTAAAGCTTCAAGATTCTTACAATTTACTTACAAAACGTTTTAATCAACTTGAACAACATTGTATATCTTTATAATTAAAACAACAAACTCAAAATGAGGATCTTTTGATAACAAATGGGTGTGAAAACAGTGTTGAGACGAGTGACAAGATGATTGAGATAGTTAAGGCATTAGAGGAAGAGATTATGAGATTAAAGAGATATGTGTCATCAAATGAAACACTAAAATTGGAACTAGAGGCTGCAGAGTCTAAAAAGCAGGACTTAGAAATTAGACTTCCGTCTATTCTAGGGGAGATGGATCAGGCAAGACAGGGACTATCCGCTCTTTATGGTTCAATAGAAGAACGCTTAGCTTTTAATGATGCACAGCAACAATCTTATGTTGAACAACTGAACCAAAAGTGTGAGGAAATCTCTGACTTAAACATCCAGCTCATTGACAAAAACATGGTTTTGGCTAAGTTAAAGGAGACACTTCTTCTCACCCGACAAGAAGTTGTTAATAACTTAGCTACCAACTCTGCACCGTCCTCTAGTGCTCCAACAACCAATTCAGTAGTGCTTTATAAGAACCCGCTTCATAAGAAAAACTCGGTTACCTACGATGATTATATGAGGAATGCAATTAAGCATGTAGATCTAGTTAGGGATATTTTAGATGATTTGTATGCGTTAGATCCCTCAAGCAGTTACTATTATTCAGCTCATGAATATATTAAGCGTGTTCAATATTGCTTAGCATATTTGCAATACATAGGAAAACCGGGTTATACTTCTCACTAATCGACCCATTGCTGTAACTCAATTCAATAAGACCCCAGGAGCAAAACCGTTATTGGCACCATCAAGTAAGGCACCTTTAAAATCTGTTGCTAATGTTCCCACTTTGCCTTCTACAGGATTAAAAGAGTCTACTAAGGCTAAAGGATCGCCACTCAAGAAAGATAAGATCAAGCCCTCCACTAGTAGTACCATCAAGAAGAAAGTAGAAGCTCACACTAGGAATATCAGTTCAGATTTAAATAAAAAGAATCATGTTAAGACTAAAAGCTCTGCGCCTATGCAGAAGCCTAAACCATTTGTGAATTCTAATTTGAAATGTTGGAATTGTAATGAATGCATGTTTTCCCAACGTCATGATTTGTGTCTTATTGATCATGTGAATGAAATGAATGCTATTAGGAATGATCTTGAATGGAATCCAACTGGGAGAACTCGTACCCAAGTTGGATGGCAATGGCGTCCCACTGGTAGGACCTTTACATTAGATGGAAAAATGTGCCCTTTAACTAGGAATGCATCCATTGAGGTTAGGTCTCAGCGTCCTTTAGTTAGGCACACTAGCACTAAAGTATGGAAACCGCGCCCTTTAATTAGGTCAGCTCCCACTATAGTACCTATCAGTGAAGAAATACCTCAGGATTTAAGCCAACTTGAATCTACACCACCAACTAGGAAGAAGGCTAGGAAATCTAAGAAACCTAAAGTTAGCAAATCTAAGATCATTAAATCTGTACCTGCTAATAACAAGGAACATTCAGATTCCGAAACCTATACATTGTCCTCGTCTGGTGATATTTTAAGGTAGTCCAAATCATCCTCTGGTATTTGGACTCCGGTTGCTCAAAGCATATGACCGGAGATCGCTCGATGCTCCGAAATTTTGTCAGCAAGTTTCTTGGAACGGTTAAATTCGGTAATGATCATATTGCAAAGATAATAGGGTATGGTCAATATCAGATTGGAAACATTACGATTTCAAGGGTATACTATGTAGAAGGTCTTGGTCATAATTTATTTTCAGTAGGACAGTTTTGTGATTCCAACCTAGAGGTTTCTTTTCGACAACATACTTGTTTCATCCGCAACTTGGAAGGAAAAGACTTGTTGAAGGGATCTCGTGGTGCAAATCATTATACGTTGTCCCTACAAGACATGATGGCCGCCTCTCCAGTATGTCTTCTCCCCAAAGCATCTAAGACCAAGTCATGGTTATGGCATCCCAGATTATCTCATCTCAACTTTGATGCTATTAATCATTTGGCTAAAAACGAATTAGTTCGTGGTCTTCCAAAGCTCAAATTTCACAAGGACCATTTATGTTCCGCGTGTTCAAGGGGGAAAAGCACCAAGAAGTCATACAAGTCCAAAGCTGAAGACACCAATCAAGAAAAACTTCATCTTTTGCATATGGATCTTTGTGGGCCAATGCGAACCGAAAGTGTGAGCGGTAAGAAATTCATTCTTGTTATTGTGGATGATTTCTCCAGGTTTACATGGGTAAGATTTCTACGTACAAAGGATGAAGCACCGAAGGCTATCATCACTTTTCTGAAATTCATTCAGGTACGTTTAAATAATACTGTTCGCCGTATTCGTACAGATAATGGAACAGAGTTCGTCAACCAGACTCTTCGTGATTACTATGAAGAAGTTGGTATCTCACATGAAACATCCGCTGCACGTACTCCAAAACAAAACGGTGTCGTTGAAAGATGGAATCGTACGCTTATGGAAGCTACTAGGACTATGCTGATTTATGCGAACGCTCCATTATTCTTGTGGGCAGAAGCTATATTTACTGCATGTTTCACCCAAAACCGCTCTATCATTCGGAAACGCCATGGAAAAACACCTTACGAGCTTCTACATGATCGTAAACCCGATGTTTCATTTTTTCATGTGTTTGGGGCTCTTTGTTATCCAAACATTAATAGTGAGAACTTGGGCAAGCTTCAACCGAAAGCCGATATAGGTATTTCCATTGGTTACTCACCCTGCAAGAAAGCATACCGAATTTACAACCGTCGTCTTGGTAAGATTGTAGAAACTATGGACGCAGATTTTGATGAGCTGACAGCGATGGCTTCTGAGCAACGCAACTCTGAACCCGCGCTTCACTAGATGGGAACCGGTGCTATTAGTTCCGGATTAGTTCCCAATAATCCTACTTCTACATCATTTTTACCACCTACAAGGCCCGAGTGGGATAAACTATTTCAACCGTTGTTTGATGAATTCTTTGATCCCCCAAATGATGAAGTTCCAGCACCTGTAGTGATAGCTCCAATCCCTGAAGTTGTTGCTCAAGCTAATGAAGCTTTATCAAATGCATCTTCAATTAACATTGAACCGGATGCACCTTTACCAAGTAATTCTCAAACTACACCTGAATCGTCACCCTTACTTGTGCCTAATGATGTTGAAGAGGATTTTATTGATCACGATTTGGAATATGCTCACCAACAAGAGCTTCCTTTCTTTGGTGTACCGATACCTGAAAACCCTTCAGCCTCGTCTACCTCAGAAGAAGCTCTGTCAATTGTTCACTCCAGACCACCACGGATTGAAAATCACAGCACCAAATGGACAAAAGATTACCCAATTAGGAATGTCATTGGAAGTCTCGATCGACCAGTCTCTACACGCCATCAATTACAAGAGAGTGCACTCTATTGCTATTTTGATGCATTTCTCTCTGAAGTTGAACCTAAAAACTAGCAACAGGCTATGACTCAATCATCTTGGATTGAAGCCATGCAAGAGGAACTAAATGAATTCCAAAGACTTGAAGTATGGGAATTAGTTGCTCTCCCTGACAAGGTTAACATCCTTACTTTGTTGTGGGTTTATAAGGTTAAACTCGATGAGATGGGTGGAGTCTTGAAGAATAAGGCAAGATTGGTTGCTAGAGGATACAAACAAGCCTTGGGTATCGACTTCGAAGAATCTTTTGCTCCTGTTGCAAGATTGGAGGCTATTAGACTATTCCTTGCGTATGCTGCTCATATGAACATGATCGTCTATCAAATGGATGTGAAGACGACATTTTTGAATGGTGAACTAAGGGAAGAAGTCTATGTTAGTCAGCCGGATGGGTTCGTTAGCACGGAGTTTCCTAATCATGTGTACAAGCTTAAGAAGGCTCTCTATGGGTTGAAACAAGCTCCACGTGCATGGTATGATCTCCTTTCAACATATCTCATTTCGGAAGGCTTCTCCAAAGGCAAGGTGGACCCCACTCTATTCACTCTCAAGGAGGACAACGACATGATACTGGTACAAATTTATGTTGATGATATAATATTTGCTGCCTCTAACATAGAATTATCAAAACGATTTGAGAAGATAATGTCCACACGCTTTCAGATGTCAATGATGGGAAAAATTTCATTTTTCTTAGGATTACAAATTTCTCAGAATCCCAGAGGCATCTTTATTAATCAATCCAAATATGCTCTAGAATCTTTAAAGAAATATAACTTTGAAAATTGTGACCCCGTGGACACTCCAATGGTGGAGAAATCCAAGTTAGATGAAGATAGGAATGGGATTATTGTCGATCCGAAACTCTACCGTGGGATGATCGGCACCCTTCTCTATCTGACTGCTAGCAGGCCTGATTTGCAATTTGCCGTATGAATGTGTGCCCGGTACCAGGCTCGGCCTACCGAAAAGCACCTACATGTTGTTAAAAGGATCTTTCGGTATCTCAAAGGAACACTTCATCGTGGTCTATGGTATCCGAAAGATTCCTCCATTGCTTTAATATCATACGCAGATGCCGATCATGCTGGGTGTCAAGACACGAGGCGTAGCACTTCTGGGTCTGTGCAACTCCTTGGAGACAGATTGATTAGTTGGTCTTCAAAAAGGCAGAAAAGCGCTGCAATTTCTAGCACGAAGGCTGAATACATCGCCATGTCCGGTTGTTGTGCTCAAGTCCTTTGGATGAGATCACAACTAACTGACTACTGTTTGGGATTCAACAAAATCTCGATGTATTGTGACAACAAGAGCGCCATTGCCCTTTGTTGCAACTACGTTCAACACTCCCGGGCAAAGCACATAGACATTCGCTACCATTTCATTAAAGAGCAGGTGGAGAACGGAGTGATCGAGCTGTATTTTGTCACCACTGAGTATCAGCTGGCAGATATGTTCACCAAAGCCTTAGATCGAGGACGAATCGAGTTTTTGATCGACAAGCTTGGCATGAAATCATTCTCTCCAGCGACTCTCAAAGAATTGGCAGAAGAATCAGCTGAATAGTAGTGGTAAATGATAGGTGTGTCAACACCCATCCTTTTACCACTTAATTCTGGCTAAAACAAGACTAAAACACGTATTTAATATCATTTGTTTGGAATTATGCGTGGTTTTTGTGTTTATTGTGTTTTCAGAGCTAACCGGATGAATATTAAAGAAAACATGGGATTGCACGGGTTTTATCAAGGAAAAAGACCAAAGATAAAGTCTATTGTCCAAGAGATGCAAAAGATTTGAAGTCACTGGGCCTATTCGAAGATTTATCGAAGAGAAGGACCAAAGACGGAAGATTTACATAAGTCGAAGAAACTCAAGTCTATTTAACGAAGAAATTAAGAGACGAGTTGGATTTAATCGACGACAAATCCCGAATCGGAATCGAAAACGTCAACTTTTCTGAAAAGACGAGAAGACAAGAAGAAAGGGAGAAAGCCCACTCACCAACCAACCACTGGGACTATATATAGATTCTCCCTTCACACTATTAGGGAGAGCTTTTATTTTTTCCTTCCCAGTCTTTTTAGTTCGTAGCTCCACAAACACCATTAGGGTGTTTGGTGGTTTTTCATTTTTCTTCAATCTTGTAAGTGTTTGATCATCACTATTGTTAACTTTTACATTAATCTTTCAATCCAATCTTTCTTTTCATCTTGTTCATCATAATCTTTCATCTCAAGTTTTTAAGTTCTTATTTGGTTGAGTTTTGATTTTAAAAAGTTGTTGAATTTGTGTTTTTATTGTTGGGATTTATTTCGTATGGTATTTAGATGATTTGTGTCTGATTTGGTAAAACCTTTTTGCGTATTAAGCTCGATCTTGGATTAATTCGTGTCCACTGTTGAAACGTCTGCTACTGTTCTTCATCTTTTGACTTTCCGAATAGACAAGTTTCTGTGTACCTTACTCGGAATCTTGGATATTCCGAATAGCTCTTTTTCTTTCTCTCTTATTCGGAACATTTCAGTCTTTCCGAATTGCTTGTTTATTCCATCCTTATTCGGAATATTTACATATTCCGAATAGTCCATATTTTCCGAATAGAACCATGTTTTCCGCATAGGGTACTTTTTTCCGCATAGGCCTGTTTTTCCGAATAGCTTACTTTTTCCGCATAGTCCAGTTTTTCCGAATAGAGCATTACATTCCGAATAGGGTCAATTTTTCCGCATAGGTGTGTTTTTCCGCATAGTACTATTTTTCCGAATTGAGCAGTTTATTCCGAATAGGCTATGTTTTCCGTATAGGACTTATTTTCCGAATAGGGCACACTTTTCCGAATAGCATTACATTCCGAGTAGGCCATTTCTTGAATTTATTCCGCATAAGCCAATTGTTCCGAATAGGAGATTTTATTCCGTATAAGCCAGATTTTCCAAATAGGATATTTTTCAGTTAGGTAAGTTTTTAGTTGCTGATTTGTTTTAAATTTTTAATTCAAGTCTTACTTCTTAATTGTTTTAAGTTTAAGTCTTTATTTACTTTATTCATTTCCCTTTTTAATAGAATAGAAAACCAAACTCTTTTTTTGTCACCAAGAACAATCATTCCACTTTAAACTGAGATCAATTCGAGAGGATTCCGAGAGAATAGAAATTAGAACCCATAACAAAAAGGGAGTATCAAATGGCGCCGCTGCCGGCTCTTCTTGTTAAGATCAAAAGTTTTTTGTGAGAACTTGGATTTTGGGATCCGTTCCCCGTGAACCTTACTTTTTCACAAAAATTTTCAAAAAAAAAACAAAAAAATATAAAATTTTCAAAAATACAAAAAAATTAAAAAACATAAAAAATCAAAAATATTTTTGCTTTGTTTTTCTCTTGTTAGTTCTTTTGCAGGTGTATGCGCACTCGATCCACGTCTTATCAAGAGCCCGAGCCTCTCGATCACTTAGAGATGGCCGGTGTACCACCTCCAAACAATAATAACAACAACAACCCACCTTTCAACAACATGAACAATAACAACAACAATGAGCCCCTTCCGGATAATCGCCCGATGATTGAACTGCTGCAAGCTCATGTCGATGGCAACACGGATCCAATTGTTATACCACCAATTGCCGCCAACAATTTCGAGCTAAAATCAGGCTTTATCCAGATGGTCTCCGCTCAACCATTCTTGGGACGAACCATTGATGATCCACACGACCATATCAAGAGATTCTTGCAACTCACCAACACGGTCAAGTTCAATGGAGTTCCACAAGAGGTTATAAGGTTACAACTTTTTCCCTTTTCTTTAGAGGGACAAGCCCGGCATTGGCTTGCGAAGGAACCGCCACAGAGTATTCTCTCGTGGATGGATTTGGAAACAAAGTTTATCAATTACTTTTTTCCACCCTCTCGTACTACCGCTTTGCGGAATGAGATCATAAATTTTGAACAAAAGTACGATGAGTCATTCAGTGAATCTTGGGATCGCTTTAAAGATCTTTTAAGAAAATGCCCACAACATGGTTTTATCGAAGTACATCAAATCAATACTTTTTACAATGGTTTAAGCATGAGTGACCAAGATTCACTAAACAGTGCCTCGGGGGGTAATCTATTGGCTAAGACTTCCAATGCTGCTTGGGATATCATTGAGAATAAGTCTCGTGTGCAAACCAAGAGTGTTAGGACCAATGTCGCTAGTGCTAGCACTAATGACAGCGACAAGCGATTGGACAAAATCACTACGCTTCTTGAATCGCTTGTCACCCACACCGTTAGCAACAACAACAGCAACAACGCCAAAAACGCACAAGTGAACGCTGTCAACCAACCTTGTGAGATATGCGGTGGTCCTCATTCTTACACCACTTGTACCGCCACCCAAGATTACCCTGCAGAGAATGTGAACGCAGCATATGGCACCTATACTCAACCTGCTTATCAAGCAAAACCTCAAGGTGACCGCAACTTGCTTAGCTATCGTTCCAACAACTATATCTCACCACCTGGTTTTAATCCTAACAACCAAAACCAACAACAAAACCTTAAACGCCCTCCTCAACAACAACAACAACCTCGACAACCATACATCCCACCTCACAAGCAACAACAACCACCTCAACGTAACAACCAAGTTTTCCAACAACCTGCTTACCAACCACCTGCATACAATGCTCCTCCCAACCAAACCACCACTGCATTACACCAAGAGGTTGCAACCTACATGAGAACCAATGATGTGATAGTGGGAAATCTCCAAGAAGAAGTGCGCAATTTGAAAGCAGACTTGGTCAAGCAAGGAAACGATTTGAGAGCCGACATGAGAAATACGTTGGATAGCCAAACTAATGATCTAAGGAACATGATGGCTAGTTTCTTCCAAGGTAATCAACCCTCTCCTTCGGGTACTCTTCCGAGTAATACCGTTGCGAATCCAAGAGGGGAGATGAAAGCAATCACTACTCGAAGTGGCAAAGGTACCAAGGAACCCGAGCTTCCTATACCTCCACCAGTGGTTGTGACTAAGGAGAACGAGTCACCTGCTCCTATTCCTCATCCTTCTCCTTCCCCAATTTCTCCACCTCTTCCTTCTACCCCACCTCCACCCGTGGTTGTGAGTGATCCTATTCTCCCAAAGCCTTCCTCTTCTTCCAATATACCTTATCCATCTAGGTTGAGGAAAGAGAAGCAAAAGAGCAAGGATGATATTCAAGTTTCGAATTTCCTTAAAATGTTCAAACAACTGAATTTCAATATCTCCTTCGCTGAGGCTCTCGCTCACATGCCCAAGTATGCAAAAATGTTTAAAGATCTTCTGAGCGACAAGGAAAAGCTCCTCGATATTGCCAACACCCAACTTAATGAGAATTGCTCTGTAGTGCTCTTAAGGAAATTGCCAACTAAGCTTGGTGATCCGGGTCGTTTTCTTATCCCTTGTAATTTCCCGGGAGTAGAGAATTGCATGGCCCTAGCCGATCTAGGCGCCAGTATTAATCTCATGCCTCTAAGTGTTTGGAAGCAATTATCTCTCCCCGAGCTAGTCCCCACCAAAATGACTTTGGAATTGGCTAACCGTACGGTTGCTTATCCAGTGGGGATAGCCGAAGACTTTATTATAGGAGTCGACAAATTCACCTTCCTTGCTGATTTTGTTGTCGTCGACTACGAGATGGACCCCCGTGTGCCACTAATTGTTGGTCGTCCATTCCTTAGGACCGGTCGCACTCTCATTGATGTTGAAGCCGGTGAGCTTATCATGAGAGTGGGTGACGATAAAGTAGTCTTCAACATGGGAAAGTTGTCTAAACAGCCTTATTCATATGAGAGCGTTAATTGTATTGACGTTCTTGATGAGGCTTGTGAAAAACACTTTAATGATGCTTGCAAAAGTATTCCTACCTCTCTTCCCAATGTTGAGACCGTGTCCACCATTGCTTCATCATTGTCTCTATTTGGAGATAGTGATTTATTTTGGAACAATCTTGAAGATACCATGGGAGATGCGAATTTAGCTACTAATGATTCTCCTATCGATGGGGATGAAGACATGAATTTCTTTGACAATCTTCTCACCTAAGACAATCCTTCGCCTCCATCTCCCACGGTCATTGCTATCGATATCCGACTTCGAATACGCCTCCCGTCGAAAATCCTCCGGATTTAGAACGTAAGGAGTTGCCGCCCCATCTCGAGTATGTATTCCTTGATGAAGAGAAGAAGTCGCCCGTCATTATTGCGACGGATTTGAAAGATGAAGAGAAGACTCGCCTCATCGCTGTGTTGAAAGATCATAAGAAGGCTATTGCTTGGAAGATTTCGGATATTCGTGGAATTGATCCTCACTTCTGCACGCACAAAATTCTCATGGAGGACGACTATAAGCCCACTATTCAAAACCAACGAAGGGTGAATCCAAAAATCCATGAAGTCATCCAAACAGAGGTTATCAAACTTCTTGATGCGGGTATGATTTACCCTATTTGGGATTCACCTTGGGTTAGTCCAATCCATTGTGTGCCCAAGAAGGGCAGAATAACCGTTGTTCCCAATGAACACAACGAGTTGATTTCCACTCGTCTCGTTACTGGGTGGAGAGTTTGTATAGACTACCGCAAACTCAATGATGCCACGAGAAAGGATCATTTCCCTCTACCTTTTATGGACCAAATGCTTGAACGTTTAGCAGGTAATGAATATTACTGCTTTCTTGATGGTTTCTCGGGTTATTTCCAAATACCAATCGATCCCCAAGATCAAGAGAAGACTACATTCACTTGTCCCTATGGCACTTTCGCTTACAAAAGAATGCCTTTTGGCTTATGCAATGCCCCCGGGACTTTCCAAAGGTGCATGTTAGCTATCTTCCATGACATGGTTGAACAAACCATGGAAGTCTTCAAGGATGATTTCTCGGTCTTTGGGGATTCCTTCTCTTCTTGCCTTGCCAATTTGGAACGTATGCTAAAGCGGTGCGAAGACACTCGCCTAGTTCTGAATTGGGAAAAATGCCATTTTATGGTAAAAGAAGGCGTCGTGCTTGGACATAAGATCTCGAAAGCCGGTCTTGAAGTTGACCGTGCTAAAGTCGATGTTATCGCAAAGTTGCCTCCACCTTCAACCGTGAAGGGTGTGAGAAGTTTTATGGGTCATGCGGGCTTCTACCGTCGATTCATCAAAGATTTTTCTCAAATCGCTCGCCCGATGACCCACCTCTTGGAAAAAGATACTCTTTTTATCTTCTCCAAAGAGTGTCTTGAAGCCTTCAACTCGCTTAAGGATAAGCTTACTAAGGCACCCGTCTTAGTTACCCCTAATTGGGAGCTGCCCTTTGAGTTGATGTGCGATGCTAGTGATTTTGCTATTGGAGCGGTTCTTGGACAAAGAGTGAACAAACACTTCCAACCAATCCATTACGCTAGCAAGACAATGACGGGGGCACAATTGCATTATACGACAACAGAAAAAGAGCTTTTAGCTGTTCTCTATGCCTTTGAAAAATTCCGCCCCTATCTTGTCCTTTCCACTACAATCGTTTACACCGATCATTCCGCGCTGAAGTACTTGTTGACAAAGCAAGATTCCAAACCAAGACTTCTTCGCTGGGTTTTGCTGCTCCAGGAATTTAAAATCGAAATTCGCGATAAAAAAGGAGCTGAAAACCTAGCCGCGGACCATCTCAGCAGACTTGAGGATCCTTACCAAGGGGATCATCCGAACAAAGAAATCAATGATTTTTTTCCCTTGGAGACCTTAATGTCTATAAACTCGAAGCCGAATGAAACCCCGTGGTTTGCGGACTTTGCAAACTACTTGGCGGGTGGAATTCTCAAGGAAGGGTTGACATCCCAACAAAAGAAAAAGTTCTTCACCGACATTAAGACTTACTTTTGGGACGACCCTTACCTATTCAAACAATGTGCCGACTTGATTATCCGCCGATGTGTTGATGGACCGGCAGCGTCTGAAATCCTTGATGCTTGCCACAAAGGACCCACCGGTGGTCACTTTGGTCCCAACTACACAGCCAAAAAAGTGTTTGATTCGGGATTTTATTGGCCCTCCATATATCGTGATGCTCACAATATGGTTAAACGATGTGATGTTTGCCAAAAGCAAGGCAAAATCACACATAAAGACGAGATGCCTCAGAATTTCATTCAAGAGTGTGAAATCTTTGATGTTTGGGGTATCGACTTTATGGGGCCATTCCCTTCTTCTAAAGGAAACAAATACATCCTTGTAGCCGTTGACTACGTTTCAAAGTGGGTTGAAGCCAAAGCTTTACCTACTAATGACGCAAGGGTGGTTTGTAACTTTTTGAAAGATCTTTTCGCTAGATTCGGTGTGCCTCGTGCCATTATTAGTGATCGTGGGACTCATTTTTGCAATGACCAATTTGCTAGAGTCATGGCTAAGTACGGTGTAAATCATCGCCTTTACACAGCCTACCACCCACAAACTAATGGCCAGGCTGAAATATCCAACCGAGGACTTAAGCGAATTCTTGAAAGAACTGTGGGAGAGCATCGTGCCGCATGGGCTGATAAACTCGATGATGCTTTGTGGGCTTTTCGTACCGCTTACAAGACCCCGATCGGCTGTACGCCTTATCGTCTTGTGTACGGGAAAGCGTGCCACCTCCCCATTGAGTTGGAGCACAAGGCTTATTGGGCCTTGAAGTGGGCTAATTTTGATATAAACAAAGCCGGTGACCTACGCAAGATCCAATTCAATGAGCTTAATGAACTCCGTAATGAGGCTTATGAAAATTCTTTGATCTATAAGGAAAGGACTAAGCTCATTCACGATTCTAAGATTAAAAACCGAGAGTTCCATGTTGGAGACAAAGTCTTACTTTTTAACTCTCGGTTGAAAATCTTCTCGGGAAAGCTCAAATCTCGTTGGTCCGGCCCATTCACCATTGCCCAAATTTTTCCATATGGTACTCTCGAGCTCGCTCAACCTAATGGACCTAATTTTAAGGTGAATGGCCAACGAGTGAAGTTGTACTTTGGTGAGGACACCTCTCATGAGGTGATTCCATCCCTCACCACGTTCCCCATGAACTAAGTTTGGGTCGAGTCAGGCTCGTGACTCGGTTATCAAAAACAAGCGCTCCTCGGGAGGCAGCCCGAGTATCTATCCCTTTAACCCCCTAAGTGTAGGGGAGGACCTATTTTGGTCGTTTGTGTTTGTGTGGTGATGTGATTACAGGGATAACTGCAATCTTGGAATCTTTGAAGAACCGTGCTCCCATGTTATCCGAAATCCGGTTCTATCTCTCAACTATCGTGATTCAATTTTCTTCATACTCACATTTGAAATTGATCACTTTAGTCGTCAATTCCTTAACTCGAGTTAACCAACGTG
Organism: Glebionis coronaria; assembly: GCA_025667525.1. Taxonomy (NCBI): domain Eukaryota; kingdom Viridiplantae; phylum Streptophyta; class Magnoliopsida; order Asterales; family Asteraceae; genus Glebionis; species Glebionis coronaria. The sequence continues at coordinate 25,483 of JANFOE010002236.1, forward strand.
CACAATGTCATAAGTGTAGGGGAGACTTTTCCCACATGCTTAAACATTGAGGACAATGTTTATCTTAAGTGTAGGGGGGACTTCTATCGAAGTTTTAAGTGGACTTTTCCATGAAAGTGCCTTCATTTAACCGGAAAATCATATTTTTCAACATTTTTCAAATTTTTAATTAATTTTGGCCATTTAGTTGTAATTTTTAAATTTTTATCGTTGCTTTCATATGTATATATCCCGCAATAAAGTCAACAATATTAATAAGTGGTGTAGCTAGTTTAGAAATCTTTGACATATTAGGCCCGTTGCGTTTATTTTGACTCAACCCGAATAGACTTATCCAAGTTTATTCTAGCTAGTATCCTTAACCATGTAGACCTTAATTGGTTTATTAGGCTAAGTATCCACGAGTCTCATTACTTGAGATTTTAAATTGTGGAGGACGAGAAATGATAGAGTCAATTATAAGTCGGTATTCTTGCACAAGCTCACTTGGTGTAATTATTTGCCTATTCTCCCATCACTTGCTAATAATTTATCTGCAATAGGTAAGGTCGTACGATTTGAAAAGCTACTTAGCTTCTAGCCCAAGATCGTTTAAAAGTTGCTCGGTAATGATAAGAGTTCATAGCCAAGGCATAACTTATGAAGCGGGGCGCGAAGATTGGCGAGTCCGAAAAGGCCCTAACAAGGCATGAGGATTCAATTTTATTGCTGAAAGATCCAAAGTGATGTGAAAAGCATTATTCCTAAAATCAATATGAAGGATCAAGACTCACGACGAAAAGAAATCAACTCCCATAAAGATCATGGAGAAGTCTATCCAAAAAGACCCTAACAAGGTATGAGGATAAATAGATCCAAGTCCGAAAAGGAGGCGGATCGTTGTATCTCAAAATCCCAATTAGAGATTGAAGAAATAATAATGAAGTCGTGGTCAACAAAGTTGGAGTACCCCTCAAAAGTCTCCAAGTGAAGAAACTCTATTATGATGAGAAGACCATTATCTCAAGAACGTCTCTCGAAGATATGAAGTATGAAGTACATGCCAAATATCGGCCCGAGAAAGGTCTCAAATCGTGAACCAAGTTATGCCAAGATATGAACTTTTTGATATCCCGAGAAGCAGTTTTAAGAGATTTTGTCCTTTAGCTAACTATTGATTAAATCGTCCTACTTTGCTTTCAGCCTAAATAAACTATCGAAATAAGTCCAAAAATGCATCTTCATGATCATTCTAAGACAAAAATAAAATATAAGAGATACACCTAGGAATAAGGGAGTTTAAGCATTTAATTAAGCCATGTGTGCAAGTGTTTGAATTGCTAACTTATAATAACAATGATCTCGTTTTTAAGCTTAGTTTGGGGAACGTGAAACTTGAGGGTGATAAATCTTCGCAGCACCAAAGCCCTAATGTAAGTCATTGATTTCTTCGCAAGTTATTTCCATGTAGCTATTTTCAAGTGAAAATGGTTTTCTATCCTTTTGTTTATTTTAAAGTTTTAAGTTCTCTTAGTATTTTAATTTTTATTTAGTAGTATTTGAATAAGGCCAAGGTTGATTAATTATGAGAAAAATGTAAATTTTGCTTTATCACTAAGCATTGCATGAGGGCATGGCAATGGTTAAGTGTAGGGGATTTGATAGGTGTGTAAACACCCATCCTTTTACCACTTAATTCTGGCTAAAACAAGACCAAAACACGTATTTAATATCATTTGTTTGGAATTATGCGTGGTTTTTGTGTTTATTGTGTTTTCAGAGCTAACCGGATGAATATTAAAGAAAACATGGGATTGCACGGGTTTTATCAAGGAAAAAGACCAAAGATAAAGTCTATTGTCCAAGAGATGCAAAAGATTTGAAGTCACTGGGCCTATTCGAAGATTTATCGAAGAAAAGGACCAAAGACGGAAGATTTACATAAGTCGAAGAAACTCAAGTCTATTTAACGAATAAATTAAGAGACGAGTTGGATTTAATCGACGACAAATCCCGAATCGGAATCGAAAACGTCAACTTTTCTGAAAAGACGAGAAGACAAGAAGAAAGGGAGAAAGCCCACTCACCAACCAACCACTAGGACTATATATAGATTCTCCCTTCACACAATTAGGGAGAGCTTTTATTTTTTCCTTCCCAGTCTTTTTAGTTCGTAGCTCCACAAACACCATTAGGGTGTTTGGTGGTTTTTCATTTTTCTTCAATCTTGTAAGTGTTTGATCATCACTATTGTTAACTTTTACATTAATCTTTCAATCCAATCTTTCTTTTCATCTTGTTCATCATAATCTTTCATCTCAAGTTTTTAAGTTCTTATTTGGTTGAGTTTTGATTTTAAAAAGTTGTTGAATTTGTGTTTTTATTGTTGGGATTTATTTTGTATGTTATTTAGATGATTTGTGTCTGATTTGGTAAAACCTTTTTGCGTATTAAGCTCGATCTTGGATTAATTCGTGTCCACTGTTGAAACGTCTGCTACTGTTCTTCATCTTTTGACTTTCCGAATAGACAAGTTTTTGTGTACCTTACTCGGAATCTTGGATATTCCGAATAGCTCTTTTTCTTTCTCTCTTATTCGGAACATTTCAGTCTTTCCGAATTGCTTGTTTATTCCATCCTTATTCGGAATATTTACATATTCCGAATAGTCCATATTTTCCGAATAGAACCATGTTTTCCGCATAGGGTACTTTTTTCCGCATAGTCCTGTTTTTCCGAATAGCTTACTTTTTCCGCATAGTCCAGTTTTTCCGAATAGAGCATTACATTCCGAATAGGGTCAATTTTTCCGCATAGGTGTGTTTTTCCGCATAGTACTATTTTTCCGAATTGAGCAGTTTATTCCGAATAGGCTATGTTTTCCGTATAGGACTTATTTTCCGAATAGGGCACACTTTTCCGAATAGCATTACATTCCGAGTAGGCCATTTCTTGAATTTATTCCGCATAAGCCAATTGTTCCGAATAGGAGATTTTATTCCGTATAAGCCAGATTTTCCAAATAGGATATTTTTCAGTTAGGTCAGTTTTTAGTTGCTGATTTGTTTTAAATTTTTAATTCAAGTCTTACTTCTTAATTGTTTTAAGTTTAAGTCTTTATTTACTTTATTCATTTCCCTTTTTAATAGAATAGAAAACCAAACTCTTTTTTTGTCACCAAGAACAATCATTCCACTTTAAACCGAGATCAATTCGAGAGGATTCCGAGAGAACAGAAATTAGAACCCATAACAAAAAGGGAGTATCAGTAAACTATTCATGCGTATCCTTTGTTCGTGATCATATATAATATCGTATATATATAAACCACAAAAAGAAAAATACAGAAATATAAAACCAAGAAAAAACATAAAAAATATAAAACCTAGAAAAACCATAAAAAATTATAAAATCAAGAAAATCCAAAAATATTTTTTCGTTTTTTTAAAATCGGGCATGTCTTTTAGTACGGTAATATTTACGGCTTTAGAAATGTCGATCAATATTGACACGGCGCCATAAATAGAGTCCGTATAAAAGTTGTACATTTTTAAAATATGCCCATTATGGCTTGTAGTTATTTCAGACTGCAACCCGTTTTTCGCATTAAAGTCACGTATTTCCTTGGAAAACGTTGGCTCACAACGGGAATTAATTTTCTCGGGCGTGATTTACAAGCCAAATCATGCAAAGGGATCAAGTTTACTTTACAACTTGGTCTAACACGAGTTAGTGTACGTTTCAGTGCATTAATTTGTCTAAATAAGATAAATCTTATTGCCACCACGAATCAACCTTTTCAAGATATTAATTAGAAATGTTTTCATCAATATTTGACTCTTTAAACAATGACTACAACTCTTTAAATAGAAAACGTGTCATCGTTTAAGGGGGAGAAAATATTAAATTGTCTTCATCATCTAAAGTGTTTGAGAAAAATTAATCTGTCAAATGGTTAATAACTGGAGTGTCTTTGTCATACGTCTTGTGGCTGGTCTGATTTATCGTGAGTTTTTAGATCTTGGGAATCTCTAAATAGGATACAGTGTTTAAGTTTGTGCGCGGGCTAGAATAGTTATTACAATGAGATAGACTAACGATTGTTAAGTAATTTAACGGATGTTAGCCTAATAGGAGTTATTAACTAAAAAGGAAAAGAATAGAAAAGTATAGGGACTTAAAATGACTAAGTGTGAAAGTTGTTAAAATTTGACCTCAGTCAAACCAAACCCCCCGTGCTTTCTGATTCTTTCTTCTTCACTGCTCTTATATCCGCCATTGTTACACACACACAAGCTTACACAAAATCGTGTTTTCATCATTCAATCCATTTCAATCATTCATCTCTAAGGTACATACCACTTAATTAATTTGTCTAATTGGTTGCTTTAATCCACTTATTCCATTCGTTTTAATTAAAGTAATTAAATTAGGGCATCTGCCTAATTTAGGGTTAATTGATTAGGGGATTTTGCTGGGTTTTGGCTCGGATTAGCATTAGAACGTGTATTGTTGCCTTAGATTGCCTTAAAACTCACACACGCGTTTAGAAGAATCCTTCATAGGGTGCGATTAGGACTTCTGAATGAACTTCCGAATGAACAAGGTTTGTGAACTTCCGAATGAACTTCCGAATGAAGAAGTTCCGAATGAAGAAGTTCCGAATGAAGGACTTCCGAATGAAGAAGTTCCGAATGAAGGACTTCCGAATGAAGAAGTTCCGAATGAAGGACTTCCGAATGAAGAAGTTCCGAATGAAGGACTTCCGAATGAAGAACTTCCGAATGAAGAAGTTCCGAATGAAGAAGTTTCGAATGAAGGACTTCCGAATGAAGAACTTCCGAATGAAGAAGTTCCGAATGAAGAAATTCCGAATGAAGAACTTCCGAATGAAGAACTTCCGAATGAAGAACTTCCGAATGAAGGACTTCCGAATGAAGGACTTCTGAATGAAGAACTTCCGAATGAAGAACTTCCGAATTAAGAACTTCCGAATGAAGAACTTCCGAATGAAGGACTTCCGAATGAAGGACTTCCGAATGAAGGAATTCCGAATGAAGAACTTCCGAATGAAGAACTTCCCAGTGAAGGAGTTCCGAGTGAAGGAGATCCGAGTGAAGGAGTTCCGAGTGAAGGAGTTCCGAGTGAAGGAGTTCCGAGTGAAGGAGTTCTGAGTGAAGGAGTTCCGAGTGAAGGAGTTCCGAGTGAAGGAGTTCCGAGTGAAGGAGTTCCGAATGAAGAAGTTCCGAGTGAAGGAGTTCCGAGTGAAGGAGTTCCGAGTGAAGGAGTTCCGAGTGAAGGAGTTCCGAGTGAAGGAGTTTCGAGTGAAGGAGTTCCGAATGAAGGAGTTCCGAGTGAAGGAGTTCCGAGTGAAGGAGTTCCGAGTGAAGGAGTTCCGAATGAAGGGTTACTGGATTGATAATTGTTTGCTTGTTATAATTACTTGATGAAATGTGTCATGCTTAGAAATAACAACATAATGGTATATATATATTTCTGTGCATCAACCTTTTATGTCTTATCTTAAGTAGACACCATGACTAATCCAACAGTGCAAGAACTCCAAGATGCTAGAGCAGCCGCAATTGCCGAGGCAAAAGCCCTCAAGTTCATACCAAACAATTACCGGCTGAAGCAAGTTTCTCAATCCACTCACCATGGATTCAAAGTCGCCATAGCAATCCTTGATCAATCTCAGTTCAAGAATGCGTTAAGGAGTACTGCTTCTGTGCCATATGACTACATGTATGAATTCTGGGCTACCAAGGAAAGTACTTCAAACAAGATCACCTTCTCCCTCGAAAACAAGCAACAGACACTCACCGTTTCAGACTTCCGCAAGATATTTGGAATTAGGGATACACCCAAAGGTTTGTCATTTTCAAGGAATCCAACCAAAGACGAACTCATGGAGATGTTCCATGCTCTTGGATGTTCTGACCTACGAGTTGTGTCCGATTTTACCAACTCCAAAGTGGGTCAACCTTGGAGAGCTATCGTTGGTATTCTCAGTAGATGTCTTACACCTAAAACAACGCATGATGCTGTGCGTGGTCCAATCTTGAACATCTTCTATGGAATGTACAAAGGCGCAAATATAGATTATGCATCCTTTTTGTGGGAAGAATTTAACTTTCAACTCTTCCAAAACAAGAAGCTGAAGGCTAATCTCTTTCCTTACCCTCGGTTTATCAAGCTTATAATTCATTATTTTATGAAGAATGATGTATCCATTGATAGGCGTGCAGCAAGTCGTCACCACACTGAAGAGGCTGATGACACTGTGGACCTAAGGCATGAAGGACCCTGTAAAACCCGCATGCTTTTACCATGAATAGTGTCCTTGAGATCGTACGTCCTAGATTAAAACTTACCCTATTTAGTATTGATCACATTCATGTGCTAATAATCAAGCAAGTGCATACGTGTATGACATGATAAGTATCGATTACGTACAAACTCATGATAAACAGTTAATAGATATTTCACGTGAACATAATTAAATCATGATCACCATTTTAAAACACGAACTTAAATAATCACGTCACGTAAATACTTATAATATAATTACGAGCATAAATAAATACGTTAAGGTACGGTAAATATTTAACAAGAACACACTAAACATGAACACCAATTAACACGAATAAACACGTAACAAATTAAAACACGTAAAACACGAACACGAGAGCACACTATAATATTTTAGACACGGAAAACATTTGGGTTACCCCTTGTGGGCCCCATATCCACGAAATTAGGAAGGTAAATGGGCCAAGCCCATCAAGTTTTACATGAAAGGGGGGTAAGGTAAAAACTTGATTCATTTTTCACTTTACAAGAAATTAAACAAAAACCTAAAAATAGTTTTCTCCTCCTTCTCCTTTACCTTTTGTAGCCGCCACCCATAAGAACACCAAAGAGGTGTTCTTGTTGATTTTGATCTTGAATAACTGTACAAGTATTCGTGTTTATTCATCCTCTTTCAAGCTACGTATTGGTATATATTTCTAAACCTTTCTTTTAATTCTTTTAAATCTTTGATTATTTTCATGAACATGTTATTAATATTCTTATTAAAACATGATAATTAAACATTGATCTAACATGTTTTGGGGTAAATTAAAATCAAAGGATGATATAAGAGGGTGTTTGTTTTGGCCGCCTAGTATAACCAACCCGAGGGGGGGTTCGGTTTGCTTTTAGCCGCCACCACCAAGACCATTGTTGGTCTTGGTTGGTGCATGTGGGACCCACGGCAGCAAGGGGGCACAAGTACCCCGAGTTTGGCTCGGGGTACGGTGTCGAGTTCATGTCCGATTCATGGTTCGTTGGTTAAATCATGATTTATGCTACATGTTAATTTTATGAATTATGAACTTATGATATAAATTAATTAATAACATGAGATATTAATTAAACCATGACTTAGGTTATTTTTAATTATTAATTTAGCATGATATTAATTTAACCTAAGTATTTTATGTTATATGTTATAATTAATTAATTATTTAAAACATGCCTATAATTAATTAATTTAGACATGACTTAGGTTATGTTATTAATACATAATAATACACATTTTAGCCTAAGTAATTTATTCCATTTTAATTAAAACATGTTACACTTTAATTAAAATGCTTAACCTATAGTTTAATTAAATACATGAAATAATAATTAAACTATACACTATATCATATGACTTAAGAAATAAGCTTATAAACACTTAGACTTATATGTTAGCTTATGTAACCAGCTTAATCCTAATTATGGAAACTTCTATTTATAGAAACTTAATTAAATAAGGCAACTAATCTATTAATGGAAACCTTCTATATATGGAAGTCTATCTATTTCAGGCAGCTAATCTAATCATGGAAACCTTCTATATATGGAAACTTATTTAATTAAGGCAGCTGATCTATTTTTGGAAACTTTCTATTTTTAGAAACTAATCTATTTTAAGCAGTAAATTCTATTTTAGGAAACTTTCTATTTTTGGAAACTTTCTATTTTTGGAAACTTTCTATTTTTGGAAACTTTCTATTTTTGGAAAATTTCTATTTTTGGAAACTTTCTATTTTTGGAAACTTTCTATTTTTGGTAACTTTCTATTTTTGGAAACTTTCTATTTTTGGAAACCTGCTATTTTTGGAAAGTTACTTATTATTACACAGTAAGTATAGTAATACATGAATTACCAGTAATACTTTATCAGATTAATCAGAGTACAAGGTAAACACAGATAGGGCTTTAAACAGTAAACCATGACCTAAAACATACAAAGTAAGCTAAGATGAGACATAAAACCCAGTACGTAATCAGTGATTCGATACTTATACACGTGTGTATTCATGTAGCGTTAGTGATCCAGAAGTAGGAGTCTTTCTTCCGTTCATTCACTGGACTTGAGGTACGGATTCCCGTCCTTTCAGTATGGACATTCTTTCCTTATTAGGATTTCCCCGTATGCAGCCAACTGTTTTCCCCAGTATTTGTTTTATTGTTTTGAACTGCTTATGTTTAATTAGCATAATCTATAGCCATATACAAGCATGACCAGTTTCACCTAATTATGGAGGTACCATAACCATAACATTGGAGGCACCAATGTTATGACTTCCCCACGGCGGAGTGATTGCTCGTGGCATCCCTTTCAGTTTTGGCCATATTATTATATCATGTGGGGCGTATGGGTGCATCCTAGTTACATGTTTTATTCAGTATTTCATGGTGAATGTGGTGTGTGCCTTGCATCCTTCACAAGGAGTTGATCCCTCCTACCCAGACCAGTATATTAATTAGAGGCATCCCCTCTAATCAGCATGATGAGGTCACCCCTCCAAGTATTCATGCACGTGACCTTTTCATGACCTATATGGGCTATGGTATATTTATGTTAAAACAGTTTTCATATGATAAACATAAGGCTTTTCAAACTATAAAACCAGTTTCTCAATACTTAACCAGTCTACTCATAACTTAGTCTTCCGCTGTTATATGTTACATGCTTATCCTATTTCATGCTATATTGTATATCCGTGCACTGAGCGTTTTGCTCAGCCGTTACTTTCCTTTCCATGTCCCAAAACGGCAGGTACCCAAGACTCGAGCATTTGGAGGACATGCATAGGATGGAAGCTGCCATAGACTTCTTCTCCTGTTTCCTTCATATATTTATGCTTGTTTAGTCTTTCATTCAGTTCATTTACTTTGTTATGTTTTGTGCTTATGTTTGGGAACCGATGTTTGATTCCGGTTTTCCCTATGGTCATGTATGTTTTACTACATATTACCTTGCATGCTTTGATGACACGCCATAATTACGCTTGACATTCCATTTATCAAAATGGGGTGTTACAATTATGGTATCAGAGCCAAGGCTTCGACCTGTAGGCTCTAAAACTTGACCTGTGACTAGTGGGTAGTCACCAGGATCTTCCTAAGTCAACGCTTGTTATTCCACGTATTGACGTTTTTCAGCACCTTTTTGTTTTAACCATTACGTTTTCAGCACCTTGTTGTTTTAACCATGATGTTTTCACCAGTATCGTTTTACCAATATGGAATGAACAACCGTCATCCATATTTAGTTATGTGTCAGTGTCTATGCATGATGTTCCTAGTGAACTGTGTTTATGTGAACTGAACCCCAGTAGTTCATAATTTTCACATAAAATTTTTTATCTTAAGTTTTGACAATGACTTTTAATTATTTATGTTTCATGCATTCATGAATTTATATCATATGTCATCTATTGCAGGAATTTTGACTAAGTAATGGTTGGTACAGGACTGGCCCTATTTAGTCGCATGTGCTTTTATCGAAACTTTTAACTTTGGGACCGACCCATAGGCGTCCCCTCGCCATGTCTTTTGTTTTGGAACCGACCCATAGGCGTTCCCTCGCACATATAAAGGTTTTATAAACTACATTACGCATTCATACACTGTTTTTCATGCATAAATTTTTTTCTCATGATTTAAATTGGCATGAATTTTTTTCATGTCCCCTCATAAGTTATTATGTTTTTATGTCAAGTATGTTTTCATACTGTCATGTTTAACTTCAGTTTCATGCTGATTATGTTATACACTTCTTCGTTATAGATGGTTTCATGTTTCCTCATGATAATTCCGTCTTCATGTTGATTATGTTTCACGCCTCTTTTGTTATTTACGTTGTCCTTTAAGACATTGTTAGATTTCTTGAATCATGCTTTCATGATAGTCATGGTTGGTTTCCATTGATCATGCTGTCAGGCAAATCATCGTTGAATTTTGTGTAACCACACTTTAGCGTTTCTCTATGCAACCAGAATGATGTCTATGCTAATACTGCCAGGTTATCATGATGGTTTTCCTAACCGTTTAACCGGTTTACTTTCCTTAAATCATGACAAATGATCGAGCCCATACCGATCATTTCATGTGCATTCCATGTGTACTCCACGTACCGTATTTCATGTGTATTACATGTACCTTAATCCATGTGTATTCCACTTTTAATACTTCGCGAGTATTCGCTAGTAGATTCTGAATCATCTCAGGCATATGTCCACTTGCTAATACTCTACAAATTACTGATGCTGCTCATAACTTGGAAATGTTACTAAAGGTTGATGTTGCTGACGTTCGGAGACGCTACGAGATGCGGATGCTGTTCACACCCTGGAGATCCTACAAGATGAAGACAAAGGCGTCGGAGAAAAGCAATTGGACGAGAAGATGCTTCACCATCAGACGATTCCCATCGATCATTTTCCCTATTTCTTAGTACATGTCACACGTCATTCGGCTGTCATTTCAACCATATGAGTGCAAACCGGTACCAGCAGGCCACTCAGCTGAATAGTTACATGAATCACGGTCATGAGAATGATCGTCATGGAACCGACAGACAAGATGATAGTAACCACTACTATGACAGCAACTATCCTAGAAATCGCAACCGAGGCTCCGGCCACAGACGTGATCAGACATACAAATGATCAGTAGTCCAACCGATCCGCCAATTCTGGCATATTAACCTAATATTGTAGTTCTATTATTTTACGTCTCGAGACGCATGTCAAGACATCAGACAAGACACATGTCTTACGTATACTTTCTGAGGACACATATCAAGACACCAGTTAAGACATATTTCATGCATATAGTTCCAAGACACGAGTCAAGACGCATGACTCACGTCCAACTATGGAACATTTCTAAGAAATTCAGGGTACTCTCCAAGGGTATATCCATTTTGTGGTGCCATGTATTAATCAGGCCACAATAATTTCAATACCATTACCGGCGCATAAGTGAGAACTGTCACGTTGCCGATGTCACTTTCATTTCTTTCACCATATTTCATATATTCATGATCATGAAGGACGCCTTTCGTATTCCCACGTATACGAAGGTTTTCCTTCAGCTTAATGATAAGATCCAAGCTGCTAACGCATTTCCTCAGACCAGACACGAGATGAATTTTATCCTAATTATGTACTATGAACACCACACCATGCTAGGATTCATAATTATGTACAGTAATGTTCAGGCTCCTGAATACATTCAGCTTGATTTTCCATCAGGAAAATCCGTACAAATTATCTACGCTTACAAGCAGGTTCGTTGTTAGCCATGGTCGCTAAAATTTTCTAGCTGTCAGTAAGACACGACTACTTAAGTCCTTTTACGCATAGCCAGTGGATTATTCCAAAATCTTCCTATACATTCCAGAAGAACCTACAAGGAGAAGAACGGTACCATGAGATTATGTGTCGACTACCGTCGACTTAAACAAGTCACCATTCATGACCATTATTCTCCTCCACGTATTGACAACATGTCCAATCACAACAAGGTGCTAGTTATGACGTATTGGTAAGCATTGAAGGGGTTGAAGAATGAAAAAGAATTGTAAAGATAAAGGGTGTAAAGAAAGAAGCCCTCCTTACAACTTTAGGCAGAAACCGGGTCAATACATATGCTATTGAGATCATTTGTTAATGATTCTCGATATTGAAGAAAGACATCATGGACCTAGTGATGCAATGCACAACCCTTCCCAGCTAACTCAAATATCTCTCAAAAGGTATTTGTTTTAATCACACGGAGATCAACACGTTATCTATTGGTTTATTCACTCCGAATAGACTGATATTGAAAAGGTGGCACTCCTCTCCAGCCATCGCTCACTAAATCAAAACGCACTATCGAGTCTAGAGCCACGAGATCATCAAAAGTCTCATTAGGACACTTTCCATTTATTCCTTGCTTTCTCACACATTGTGAAAAGTAAGAGATTTTTATGAGTCCTACGCAGTATTCTTGAAATATTGCCAGAACATCCGAGTAATACGCAAGTATTACAATGAAGATGGAAATCCTGCTTGAGCCAACATCAAACAAGCTCATGGTAGGTTACACGTGCGGTTCTTTAAGAACCAATCTTGTGAAAAACTGGAAAGAAACAGTAGTTTAATTCTTAATTAAACTTAAACTCGTTCTAGGCCTCTACGCATTATCATATGATCTTGCCAGAACACTTAGAGTGACTCTTTAGTGATCACAGTGACGAGTGGAAATCCTTCTAGTGTTAACATCAAACAGCACTTGGTAGGTGACGTGCAAGATTCTTTATGAATTAAGCTCGTGATAACTGGAAAGCAACGGTGGTGAAAATCTTAACTGAAATTCACTTGTTCCAGGTTCCATGAATTGACGACTTCAATCACGAGGATAATTTATCCAAGTGATTCACTCTTTATGTTCGCAATCAAGCTTAGTGATCATCGAATAAAGAGAACGGGTTTACCCGCGCAATCCTGTCAGGAAGTTACTTAATTGAAACTATCCGTCACAGGTACGATATCTTATATCGTCCAACGGTCTTCACCGACTGGAGGTAAAACGCTACCGATTTAGAATGAAATGTTCTAAGCCATTTCATTCGTGTCTTATCATGTTGCTGCGAAGACGGTGGCGTTGCGGTGTACCAGCTGAAGTCGTTCCCACATGCTTATGTTTTTCTGCATCAAAGTTCAGCAAAATTCAAGAAAGTGCAAAATGAAGTCTTCCGATGTACCAAACTCTGAAGCTTTCGAGAATTCAACAAAAGGCATAAGTGTGTGGAACATGGAGTCACGAGGAGGCAAGATTCACAAGAAGGCAAAGATCGCACGTGATTGGTCAAAAGAACAATGCTCTCAAGCCAAAGCCTAAAAGATCAAATAAACATATTGACAACAAAAATAAAGAAGAAAATACTACGAGCTGAAGAACGAAGACTTAGTATAGTATGCTAGGTTTAGAACTGTGTAACGTGGAGTCACCTCTCTTAGGGGAGATTGTTAGAAATACGTTTTTAACGTATATTAGAAGTATCGGTCACTCCACAATATTATTAATGTTGTATAGCTCGTAGTTAATGTGTGCTTATTAAGTTAAGTAAGAAACCGACCCATGGGCTTGTCATGGTTCGGCCCAAGCCCATTAGTGGCTTGGATATAAATACCCCTTTCCACCATGGAAAGGGGTTGGTTGTTGATTGTTTGTTTTCCCATTTGAATAAAAACATATATTTCTCTCTCACTTTCTCTCACTAGTTTCTCTCTCTAGAAATATTCAACCCACTTCATTGATTCACAAGATTATAAATATTCTACATTATTCTCTCGAGTACTAATAAGTGTGTTAACACTTATCCTTTTGCAACTAAAATCAAGGAAAAACAAGACCTAATCATGTGTTTAATATCGTAAAAGTCGGAATTATGGTTTGTGTTTTTGTGTGAAATAGGTACAAAAGATCAAAAGGAAAGAAAACACGGGATTTCAGGGTCAAATGTTGAAGAAAAGTCCAAGAAAGAAAGACAAAGTCAAGAAACTAAAAGTGTACCAAAAGAAACCGAAGTTCACGAAAACCGGCAAATTCAACACGGTTTTCGAAGAAATGATCAAGGAAGCCAAAGACGAGTTTGTTTTCGAGGATTAAGTTTATCAAAGATATTTGGGGACAACTGGGTCCCACACAAGCTTATTGGGCCTGAAAACCCAAGTTACAAGACCAAATTAAAGAAAAAAAGGGACGGATTGAAACCTTATGGGCCAAAAGCCCATTTACTTAACAAAAAATGGACGGATGAGTTATAATTGGTCCACAAGCCCAATGATTAAACAAACACATGGCCGGTTTAAAGTGAAAAGTAATAAACATTTTTGTTTATTAATTTTTGGTCAACCCACACATTTATTAAACGTTTTACCCACCCACCATTTACCCACACACAAACAAAGATTTCGATACAAACAATGTTTATCCCTCTTTCTCTCTCAAAAATAACCAGACACCCTTTTTTTTTACCAAACCCTAATTCACCTATGCATAAAATTACCCAATAAAAAATTGGGGATTTTTGGGAGTGTGTGATTCAAACGATGAGGGAATAAATCCCCCACTTTTTTGGAGTTTTAAAGATGGAGGATGTGGCCATTTCTTTGCTAATGATTGGCTGTGACAACCAATATTCCCCAATCCACCAATCATGAGAGCCCAAGTCAGCTCTAAACAAACACAACTAACACAAAAACACCAGTGTGGCGATCCGTGTGAATCAAGATTGATTGACAACCGTTTGATCAAGAAATGAAGAAAGAGAAAGAGGAATGACAGATTGAACGGCTGCGATTACTCTCCGTACTCACCAAGACTTCATCAAGAAGGTTTTAGGGGTTGCCTATAAAAACCCTCTCATTCTGTAATGTTAGGTGCCTTTTTTTTACTTTAATTTTATTATGCAAAATAGATTTTAGGTTAATTGTAATTTCCTTTTTTTTCAGTTAATGTAGTCTCCTTTTATTATTAATAAAATTTATTTTTAGTTTAATCTTGTGCCTCATTTTTTCAGTTTTAAATTTGCGAGTGGATCTTTAAATCTGTTTATTAAATTAAAATTATTGTTAGTTAATTAAAAGTTTAAGTTAATTAATAAAAGTAAAAAAAGTGGATAAGAAACTTCCCCTACTGGGAAGATTTATAAAAGTTCTGGTTCGAGATATAGCTACTGGTTCGTGGTTCGAAAGTAGATGATTGTGGTTCGATAATAATGATGTTTGGTTGATAAGGTGGTTTCGTTTTGTTTAAAAAGGGAGTTCAGCGCTCTCCTTCGGCTCAACGGTTTCGTCACAAGGTGTTATTTCTTTTTAATTTTTAAGTTTTAGATTAATATAGTTTTAACTGTAATAATTTGTTATTGTTTTTATCTGCTTATTGTTTGATTGGATCGAGTCTGTTTGATTTGTTTAGTTAAGCTACTATTTGGATTTGAGTTTGTTTAAGTTTTGCTTAGATCTGCTTGTTTTCAATAGTGTTTAGATCTGCTTATGGAATTCAATGTCATAACTGACTAATATTATGTATTGTTAGATTATTTGATTTCATTAAGTTCTTATTTGCGTTAGTTTAATTTAGTCCTACTGCTTAATCTTACTTTGTTGTTTTGTTTTGAATCTGATAGTCTGCTCATGGTTCGGGTTGCTTTATAGTCTTAAGTTTGTTTTGTCATAAGTTAGCTTTGCCTAAGTTATTTGCTTATTATCTGTTCAGTCTATTAGCTTATTTGATTTGCTGTTTGTAGTTAGATTTGCTAACTTATTAGAACTTATTTGCTTATCTCCTTTTTGGCTTATTTGTTTTTTTTTATTCTGGTCATTTGTTTTGTTGTTTTTGCTGAGTTTTCTTATCTGTCAATCATAAGCCTCAGACCCAATTGGTCTGAGTGTTCAAAAAATTCCAAAAAAGAAAAATAAATAATAAACAAAAATTTGTCTATAACGAGACTCGAACCCATGACCTTTAGCTCAACAGCAATACGTCTTAACCATCTGTCATAGACTATCTTTTGTGTTTAATCATTGCATTAGTTATTAATATAGGAACTTAGTAGCTTTCAGTTTTTTTAATTATATAGATTTAATTTAGTCAATATTTTCTTAATAATTTGTTTTACTAAAATAGTTTATTTAATACTTTTTAATCCAGCTTTTATAAATTTAATTATATTAAGTTTTAAAAAAAATATAAAAAAATAAAATAAAAATAGAAATATTTTAATTACTTTTAGAAATTTAAATTGTTTTTATAAATTAGTTTCTTTTTATTTTTAATTAATATAGGTTTCATATAAAATAAGTTTTTAAATTTTTGTTTAAATTCAAAATAGTTATTTTAAATTAGTTTAAAATTAGTTTAATTAAATTAGAGTTTTACAAAAATAGTTTTTTAAAAAGTAGAGTTTGGTTAGTTTAAAAGTAAAGTTAATTATTTTTAGAATAAAATTAATAGTTTTTAAATTAGTTTTAATTAAGTATTTTTAATTAAATATTTTCCATTTAGTTAGATTAAATAGTTTTTAAATAGTTTTAGTTTTTAAAATACCAATCAAGTTTTTATTAACCAAGAACAATTAATCCTCGTTAAATTAGATATCAATTCGAGTGAGTCGAGGAACGAAAAATAGACATAAAAAGAATTGAAAAAAATCATACATTAAGTACCTTTCAATAAATCAACCCCTTCCAAATTACGGATGAAGCAGGTATGCTCTCGAAAAGCAACTTCTAGGTTAGCATCACAAAATTGTGCCACAGTAAATAAATTGTGACCGAGACCTTCGACATAATACACTCTTGAAATTATAACATTCCCGATATGATATTCACCGTAACCCATTATCTTTGTAATATGATCATTTCCGAATCGAACCATGCCAAGAAACTTGCTGATGAAATTTATGAGCTGAGAGCGATCTCCAGTCATATGCTTGGAGCAACCAGAGTCCAAATACCAGAGAACAATTTAGACCACCTGTTTTAAGTTAAAACAGTAGACAATTCATTGGAAACTATTGGTTCCGGAGTGTTAGCAGATACAAATATAAAATTATGAGAACTGTTAACATTTTTGTTGTCCTTAGATTCCTTGCGTTTTCTAATGTGAGTTTTACCACTACCAGGTTTTATTGTTCCAACTTTCTTAGGTTTTGGAGTATTAGCGAGCACTACAGTGGGAGTAGACCTATTTAAAGGACACTTGGTTCCTACAGTAGTGTCGGTGTTCCTAGTTAAAGGACACACTTGTGTTTTGGTAGCCTTGGAACTCCTAGTTAAAGGGCACGCTTTCTTCGCTTTAGTGGGAGTGATTTTAGTTAAAGGGCACACATTTCCTACTATAGTGAAAGTTCTACCAGTGGGGCGCCACATCCAACCAACTTGGGTTAACACTTTCCCAGTCGGTTTCCATTCTAATCCATTTTTCCGGGCATTCATCTCATTCACATGGTCAATAAGGAAAGAATCATGACGACTAGAAAACATACATTCATTGCAATTCCAACATTTCAAAATAGAATTCACAGTAGGCTTAGAATGTTGCACAACCACAGAGCCTTTACGTTTAGCTACATGATTCTTTTTATTCAAAACAGAAATAACATTCCTAGGGTGGGATTCTACTTTCTTCTTCACATTACTACTAGTTGGGGTAAGATCCTATCATTCCTCTTGTTTCTTTTAAGCTTAGATCTTTGAGCCTTAGTAGTGGTGCTTACTCCTGTAGAAGGCAAACGGGAATATTAGAAGCTGGTTTCGATTTTGCCTAATATATAGTGACCAATGTTTGAGATGGTTTAGTCCTAGGGCCCTTGTTAAGTGGTGTGACGGCGATGAGGTTCCTTTTGATCGCACTAGAGGACGATGCTGAGACAGTGGCTGCGTTATCCACAACTTTCTTACCTTTTAGGGTACGAAATGTTTCTTTTAACTCAGCCATAGCCAAATTTTTATCACAAATTTGTTCCCTCAAATAAGATATTTCCACCGACTTTCGATTCAATCGTTCAATTAATGATAGATTCTGTGTAGTGGTATTAGCACATGCGGGCTTTACTGAATCGAAGAGTTGTGTATTTTTCTGTTTTAAGTTATCAACTTTGGACAACATCTTGGAAACTTGATTATCTAGATCAAGTTTAATATTCTCAGCGGCCTCAAGTACGTTCACACAGTTAATCTCCTTAGATTTCTCTATGTCTATCGGCAATGATTTAGCAACCTTGTCACTTGGCTGACGCTGTTTTAATTGTAAATTCAATCGAAAATTCTTTTGAAAATTTGAATCATCTATATTAACACCATTGAATGACGTTTCAAAAAGCTCTTGAAGAAACTGTTGTGTACATTTAAGCGAAGTACAATGTTTTTTAATCTCATCAAAACGTTTTGAAAGAGAAGAATAAGAATCTTGAAGCTTTAAAAATTCAGCGTCAGATTTCTGACAAGTACTATCTACCACATTATCCATAGAGTCAACATTAGGCACAATAGAATCATTATCAACACTTTTATTCACACAGACGGAAACAATATCATGCGACATCACTTGTTTCAGAAGCTGATCATTTTGGCGTGAAATTCGTTCTATTTCAAGTAAACTGTTTTCATAAGCATCATCTATTTCATTGAAAACACGTCTAACTTCTTCTATTTCCAAAAGCAAATCTTGATTAATATTTCTAAGACAAGCTTTAATATTGTTTATTAATGGAACAATTTCGTCTCGAAACGCAGCTCTAGTGTGCTCAAAATTCCGTTCACCTTCCGTTATGGCCGAAGCCGTCATACGTTTCGTAATGACCTTGTCAAAATCGGAAAAGTGTTGGTGCACCGCATTTAATCTATCTGACACATTACTTACCGGTGGAATTAACTTAGTTAAATCCTTTTTGACAAGTGTAGGAGACGTACTAGCAAGGTTTTCCTTTGACAAACTTTGAGGCACAAAAGCTGATAATTGAGCTAATTCCTTTTGTAAGCGAATACGGGTCTTTGTATTAAATTGATCTTTATTATGCTTATCATAATCAAGCTTATGGAATTTTGAAATCATTTTAGATCGAGTTTCTTCCGCAAGTGACATTGTCTCCTCAGTACTACAAACATAAGGTGCTTTTTTCGATTTGCCAATTAGGGTCACATCATAAAGACAAGGAATATATTCCTGAGCTTGTTTTGCATAACCAGGATTAGGTGGTAAATCTTGAAGATGTTTAAGTTCGAATTCTTTAAACGATTTAGTTAAAAGATGAACCTTTTCTGTGGAAGCATATCGTTTTAAAAGCTGTTGTTCCTTGAATTTAAGAAGATTGGTAGCATTAATTTCTGATTCAAACTTTTTAGACTCGAGAGTTTCGAAATCCATTTTAAGTTTCTGAAAAATCATTTACAACCGACTCTTTTTCTTTTAATTCATTGGAAATATTAGCTTTTAATGATTGTATTTCTTTTAAGTGTTCAATCTTTTCAAAACGAAACTGGTCAAATTCAGAATAAGTTATTTTTTCTGCTTGAGGGACCATTTCAAAAGTTTTGACCTTTTCATTATACAACGCAAGCTCAGCGGTTAGGTTGGCATTCATATCTATGGTTTGTCGAACAACCACATTCATGTTATCAATAATATGTTTAGGCACCATTACCAAATCACGTTGATCATAAGATTCCATACCCATCGTAGCATTTGGTTGAGGTTCTCTCAAATGTGTTGGATTGGATACCTGTTGGGTCCACTAGATGTGGATCTTGCAGCCTTTTAGGAACGGTGAACGACTTCTGTAATCACAAGTCTATTCACAGAGAGACTCTAGATGAACCACACAGTATAAGTGCGGAATACAAATACTATGAAAAAGAAGAACAGCATAACTATAATGACTTGATCCTTTACTAAGGATTTCTAATATTAATATAAACTAGAATAATGTTTGATGAAGGTGTGTATAACCCTTCTGCCTAAGGTTCCTTTTATACTACAAGGAAACCCTAATACATCAATAAACCAAAACGTGTAAAACTGATATGCATATCCTTTCCTAACATATCTCATGCATATCCTAACAGAATACTCAAAATAATAAAGTTTGACTTTCTAAAGACCAGGAGCACGTGTTGCTCCTACTACTACTAGGACCAGGAGGAACTACATACCTCCTAGTCTACCTATTACAAATAACTATTCCAAAGGTCATAACAATCCTCCCCTAAACTTGAATTTGACCTATTGAGTTCAAGTTTCCTGGTAAATCTTGCAAAACAGCTTGAGGATTGGAACAGCAAATGAAACAGCAGCATCATAACCATCAGCATAAAGAACAGAAAGACTGCTGCAACAAGTAACACCTAGAAGCTTCTTGAAAGCTTGAAAAAATCTGCATCTTGTTAAATCTTCACAGCAACATGAGCAGATTTTATGAGCCTTTACCAAGTAGCTGCTCGCTCTTGGGCTAGCCAGTCTTTATGATGGAATAAGCATCACCCTGGGAGACCAGAACCCAGCCCAACTCTTAGAACGTGAATCAATGGTGAGTGGGGGTACCCTGATGATTTTGGGCAAACCATCACAGTCGTCAACGGATTTGATATGTCTTTACCAGAAGCCGTACCCTTCTGGACTCGCCAACTCTTAGCAATGAAGCATCAGTGAGCTGAAAACCCTATAGCTTTAAGCAAGCTATTATAGCTATCAACAGATTTGATAAGATCTTTACCAAGAGCCATACCCCCTTGGATTAGCCACTTTTCAGTCTGGGACCATGGCAAGTGAAAACCATCCAGTTTTGGGTAACCTGGCAACCACCAACGGATTTGACTATCACACAAGAGCCGTACCCTCATGGTGAATCAACTCTTTCTTGTCTATGAAACATGGTGAGTTGAACACCATTTGTTGTGTGGACCAGGTCCAACACCAGATGTAACTCCAAAACAGCCCAAGTGTGAAACAGTCAAATGAAAACCAATTTTATGATGGAAAAGTATAAGTAGATATTATATTATGTACAAGTGTGAAATTCCATCATATGTTTAAAGTATAAGCAGATATTATATAAATCAAATATTTTATTTTATTTTTATTTTTTTTAACTACAATGTAAGCCACCAATCAATCTACATATTGGTGAAAAGAATGTTAGTATAATCACAAAAACAGAAAAACATACCTATCACATACCAGACGCCGCAACTTTGTCAGCTTGCAACCGGGCTTGAATTCCTTGCACCAAAGTAGTAGCCATGGTAGACTCATTCCCAGAAGGGGCATTGGATATATGCAGATGACATTCTAGCATAGCCTCCATAGTAGCAATCATCAACGGATACTCCATATCCGTAAGCATAAACACTATGGCACCAGTCTCCAACTCCAATACATGAACCCCACATCCAACATAAAGTTTCCACCTCTTGATCACCCAACGATACTGATCTCTCCAGACACCAGAATGAGGAGCATCAGGAGGGCAATCGAGCGTCATCTTCAAGTCACCCCAGATTGTCAAACTAGGCCAGTTGACCACCTCACCCGGACAGGCAGGAATACCAGCATCCACCAACCCATATAACGACATAAGATCTCGACGGTCCACCCATGTCAAAATACTTTGCAGTCCCGAGACATAGCGAACATAACCATCACTGGTGGAAATATTATGTGTGAATGTACCAGCAACAATAGGGGATGGCTTAAACTCCCAAGCAACAATATAACCCTTACCCATTGGTAACTCTGTCTCACTATCCGAAGCCGCATCAATAAGGTTTTCAGGATCACGCTTCTCAAAAGGAACAGACTTACCACGTCTAGCCTTCTTCTTTCGAATTGAGCGACGAGGGGAAGGAACACCAGAAGATGATTCAACCTTTACCTTCCCAGCAGCAGTA
Organism: Glebionis coronaria; assembly: GCA_025667525.1. NCBI lineage: Eukaryota > Viridiplantae > Streptophyta > Magnoliopsida > Asterales > Asteraceae > Glebionis > Glebionis coronaria. The sequence goes on from JANFOE010002236.1 coordinate 47,226, forward strand.
GTAACAGCATGAGTAGACTCAAAACCTTGACCAACCATAGGATCAAATTCTGCTGCACCAGCGGATGAGGTAGGGTGCGGTTCAGTTACCGGTGGTGATGGTTGCTCCACAACAGGAGTAGCAGGGGTGGTAGTATTAGCTTCAGGGGTGGGAGGAACCTGAGAGGGAGTGGGATGAACAACCGAAGGTGTGGTTGTAGGACCAGCAGTAGAAGTAGCAGCAACAGATGGAACACCAGTAGTAACAGGAGGAACACCAGATGAAGAAACACCAGCAGCAGCAGGCTGAGAAGTGTGAACACCTCTTGGAGGAGGGCGATAGATAAAGCATTCAGGAACCGGTGTGTTTTGATGCTTGATCATCTTCTGGTACAGATCCTTAACCTCGTCAAAGGACAATCCCTAACCCGTTCCCAAGTCCATCCAACATTAAAGTAAGCAGCCGATTGATATTTGACATATTGCTGCATCAGCTTCCTCTCCTCAGTTCTTGACAAAGGTCTGTTACGACGCTTTTCACGGAGCTGAGCAGCAAGAGACAATTGTTGTTGACGCATTAAGACCATTGCCCGTGGGATACAGTTATGTTGATTCATATCAGCGCCCAAAAGATCATTAAACTGCTAGTAATCAGAAGTAAGAATAGTAAGCACCCACATCCAATCATGTCATCCCAATGCATGGCATCATGCCTCAACTGCTCACGCCTCTGCTGTTGAAGGGCTTCTTCTTTAGCCCTCGCTTGTTGATCAATCTCTGCTTTCAGTCGCTGTGTAGCCTTACTAAGTGTGAAAACACTTATCCTTTTACCACTTATTTCCAATAATAACAAGACCAAACCGTGTATTATATGTCGTAAAAGTCGAAATTATGCGTGGTTTGTGTTTTTATTGTGTTTCAGGATAAAAATATGAAAAAGGGAGAAAACACGGGCTATCACGGGCTTTTATCGAAGAAAACAAGAAAAGACAAAGTCAAAAGATCAAGAGTGTAAAAAGAACGGAAGTCCAACGCCTATTCTGAAGATTTATCGAAGAAAAAGTCTAAAGACGGAAGTTTAATGAAGTCGAAGAACTCAAGTCTAATAGAAGAAGAAAATTATAAGACAAGTTAAATTTATATCGACAAATCCCGAGACGACGTCGAGAAAGACAAAGAATTTAAATCGAGTCGAGACAAAAAGAAAGAAGGAAGCAACACATGCACTCCCCACCTCCTATAAATACCCTCCTAATGACACATTAGGAGGGTGTTAGTTAATTATTTTATTTTTCAAAATTTTGTAGTTTTATTTTTAGAGAGAGAAAGTTTTTCGCTTTCTCTCACTAGAATTTCATCTTTTCCTTCCTTTCATGTTTAAGCTTTGATTTTAATCTTGTATCTTTAAATCTTTAATTTACAAGTTCAAGTTAAGCTTTTTATCTTTAATCTTCTTCTACCTTTCTTGATTTTATTTACTTTTGATTCGTTATCATCTTTGATTTAGTTTCATCTTGATGTTTATGTGATTAAAAAACTTATCTTTTTATTCATCTTTAAGTTTTTATACGGATTAAGCTTTGAGCTTATCATGCTTATTGGCTTAGTTTATGTTTAGCTTATTTACTTCTTAGTTCTCTTAAAAAGTTTAATCTTTTTATGGTTTGATTTAAAAAGTTTTGCTTATTTAAAGTTTAAAAAGTTCTTATTTTATGCTTATTAGTTCGTCTTATTTTTAATTTGATTAAGTCTTGGTTTGAGCTTATTGAAAGTAGCTTATAAACTTTGCTTACTTGGATTGCTTTTCTCGAAGTGCTGGTAATCGGAATAGGGTAAACCCCTTTCCGATTTGTCATACCGATTAGGCCATTACATTCCGATTTGCCCCCCCCCCTTGTATTCTGATCTCTGATCGGAAAAGGGTGTCTAACATTCTGACCAGTAGGGTTTTGATATTCCAATTAGGCTTGTTACCATACATTCCGATTGTAGCCTTTTTCTTATATTCCGATAGTATTGATTTCTAGTATTCCGATAGCTTTCTTTTATGATTCCGATTAGGTATATTATGATCAACAACATTCCGATAGATTACATTAGTGCTGTTCTGATTACTTTCCGATAGACACATTCCGATCACATTCATTTTATGTATTCCGACCATATTCCGATCTGATTCCGGTGGCAACATTCCGACGGGTTTAATTTCTTGTTTTTACAAAGTTTTCAAGTTTAAAATTCATTACGTTTTAATTTCCAAAAATTGCACGCTTCCCGAAATCTCTATTTTTACCAAGTGTTTTTCTAGTAATTTTTAGTTTAATTTTTTTAAGCTTTTATTTTACTCATCGACATTTTCATATTTACTTTTAGTTTAAAATAGATAACCAAACCATTTATTTTTCTACCAAGAACGACTGAGTCGCACTTTTCACTAGTAATCAATTCGAAAAGATCGGACGATAAACTCTCTTTTATAACTAAGTAAAATCTAGTTATCAAGTGGCGCCGTTGCCGGCTCTTTTCGTTAAGATTAACGGTTTTTAGTGAGAGACGCGTTGGATTTTGGGATCCGTTCACTTTTGAACGTTATTTTCCTTGCTTTAAAATTTTCAAAAATCCATAAAAATTAAAAATTTTCAAAAATTAAAAAAAAGAAAAACATAAAAAAGCCAAAAATATTTCTTGTCTATTTTCCTTTTTCTTTTGCAGGTGTGTATGCGTACCCGTGCTCGTAAGAAGAAAGCAGCCCAAGCCGAAGTCATTACTCCCCCTATTGTCACCATCGACAATCGACCAATGATCGAGCTTTTGCAATCGCAAGTAGAGAGCAACACCGATGCTATTGTCATAGCCGAGATTGGAGCCAACAACTTTGAGCTCAAATCCGGCTTCATTCAAATGGTCTCTGCTCAACCTTTCTTAGGGCGTACACTTGATGATCCTCACGACCATATAAAAAGGTTTCTCAACTCACCAATACGGTTAAGTATAATGGGGTTTCACAAGAAGTGATTCGCTTGCAACTTTTTCCTTTCTCCTTAGAGGGACAAGCCCGGAATTGGCTTGATAAGGAACCGCCACAAAGTATTCTTACGTGGACGGATTTAGAGACCAAGTTCATTAACTACTTTTTCCCACCCTCACGTACTACCGCTTTGCGGAATGAAATCATTACCTTTGAACAAAAGTACGGTGAGACATTTAGTGAATCTTGGGACCATTTTAAGGAAATTTTAAGAAAGTGTCCACAACATGGTTTCACAAAAGTACATCAAATAAATACTTTTTACAATGGGTTAAGCATGAATGACCAAGATTCACTAAATAGTGCCTCGGGGGGTAACATTTTGGTTATGTCTTCTAATGTCGCATGGGATATAATTGAGAATAAGTCTAGAGTGCAAACCAAGAGTGTTCGGACTAATGTGGCTAGTGCTAGTACTAGTGAGAGCGACAAGAGAATTGATAAGCTTACTTCGCTTGTTGAAACAATTGCTCTACAAACCGCTAACAATACTGATAGGTGTGAAAACACCCATCCTTTTACCACTTAATTATAATAATAACCAAGCCAAAACGTGTATTTTATTTCGTAAATGTCGGAATTATGCGTGGTTTGTATTTTTATTGTGTTTTAGGACCAAAAGATGAAAAAGGAAGAAAACACGGGCTTTCACGGGCTTTTATTAAAGAAAACGAGAAAAGACGAAGTCAGAAGATAAAGAGTGCAAAAAGAACGGAAGTCTAAGGCCTATTCTAAAGATTTATCGAAGAAAAAGTCTAAGGATGGAAGTTTAATGAATTCGAAGAACCAAGTCTAATTAAAGAAGAAAATTATAAGACGAGTTCAAATTATATCGACAAATCCCGAGACGACGTCGAGAAAGACAAAGAATTTAAATCGAGTCGAGACAAGAAGAAAGAAGGAAGAAAGCACCAACATTTTACTCCTCCTATAAATACCCTCCTAATGTGTCATTAGGAGGTGGTTAGTTAGTTTAGTTTAGGAGTAGGAGTAGATTACTTTCTCTCTCTAGATTTAAGTTTTCTTAATCTTTAAGTTTTCTTAATCTTTAATCTTGTACTTTTGAATCTTTAATCTTAATCTTATTTCAAGCTTTTTACAATCATCTTCTTCTACCTTTCTTGATCTTTTTAATTATGTTTGATTCGAAATAATCTTTGATTTTGTTTAATCTTGATGTTTGATTGATTAAAAAGTTTATCTTTTTATTCATCTATAAGTTTTAATACGAATTGAGCTTTGAGCTTGACATGCTTATTGGCTTAATTTTGTGTTTAGCTTAATCACTTTTTAGTTTTCTTAAAAAAGTTTAGTCTTTTTAAAGTTTGTTTTATAAAGTTTGCATATTTAGTATTTCAAGTTTTCAAATTTGTGCTTATTGAGTTGGTAAAGTTTTTGTTAATTGTTCTTTTTAGAAGTGCTTATTGGTTTATTAGCTTATGCTCATCCATCCGAATATTGTGATTTTTCCATCACAATAGGGTTTCTACATTGTTACAGCTTATTGTGATAGTTTTTCCGATCACTTACTCTGATCTTAGGTTGCGATCGCCCCTGGCATCGTACATTGCGATCGGGTATAAGGCTTATTGTGACGAAATGCTGCCCAATTTTTGTTAGCCACATTCAGATAGAAACATTCAGATAGAAACATTCAGATAGAAATATTCAGATAGAAACATTCAGATAGAAACATTCAGATAGAAACATTCAGATAGAAACATTCATATAGAAACATTCAGATAGAAACATTCAGATAGAAACATTCAGATAGAAACATTCAGATAGAAACATTCAGATAGAAACATTCAGATAGAAACATTCAGATAGAAACATTCAGATAGAAACATTCAGATAGAAACATTCAGATAGAATTATTCAGATAGAAACATTCATATAGAAACATTCAGATAGAAACATTCAGATAGAATTATTCAGATAGAAACATTCAGATAGAAACATTCAGATAGATTTAGTCAGATTGAATTATTTCGATAGAAGTTTTTTATTTTTCGTCATTTACTTTTAAGTATTAATTTTTAGTTTAAAATTTCTAGCTTCAACTTTTACTTAACGACATTTACATTTGTTTTTACATTTTCATTTATATCTACATTTTCATTTTACTTATAGTTTAAAATTTATAACCTTTTCCCTTTATATTCCACCAAGAACGACTGAGTCGCACAATTAACTAGTAATCAATTCGAAAAGATCGGAACAACGAATTTTTATACGAGGCAAACCCTTGTATTAAATGGCGCCGCTGCCGGCTCTTTTCATGAAGATTAACGGTTTATTGTGAGAGACGCGTTGGATTTTGGGATCCGGTCACTCGTGAACGTTATTTTTCTTGCATTTTTCAAAAAAAAATTCAAAAGTCCATAAAAAATAAAAAAATAAAAAATACAAAAACATTTAAAAAATCATAAAAAGCATTTCTTTTTCCAAGAGTTTTGCACCAAAAATATTCCTGTTAACCCTCTATTGTGTTTAATTCTTTTTCTCAACCCCTCTAATTTTTAATTCTTCATGGATTCTTATGTCCATTGCGTAGGGTGTGGGAGACGATTATATGGGTGCGAATCATGTCAATGGTGTTCTGGAGCAATGCGGAAAAGATCTTCCACCCATTTCAACCGATTCACTATTTGGATTTTGTCCATCGTGCAATTCAACTAATTCATCCTTTTCTTCTAATCCACCTACTCTCCCCCTTGCATATATTGTGGAAGCGATTCTCATTGGCATGTTTCGTGTCTAATTCGATACCCGCCTCATGGCGAGCAATAACTGGGTTACAATTATGACAATGGTAATAGCTATCTATAAGAAGCACCAGGTTTTTCTCAATACCCGTGTTGCAATTATTGTGGGGGCCCTCACGATACTTCTTATTGTCAGCCAATGAATTATTATGAACCAAATCCGTGTCCTCATTGTTCTTCAACGATGGATTATTATGAACCAAATCCGTGTTCTAGTTCTTCTCAACCGATGAATTACTATGAGCCACATCCGTGCTATAATTCTGGTTTTCAAAATTTTGAGCCCCCACGTCACACCGTCAATCATCAACCTTCCTTCGAACATTTGAGCTCCCACGAACAATGGGCCACTTTTGTTAAGCAAGGTCAACAACTTCAAGAATCTTTCAACAAGATCATCGAAAAATGTCAAGAGGATCAACGACAAGAGCAAATATCAAATATCAAGACTTATACTCCTCCTCCTGTGTATCCATACTATTATGATGATGACGACGATGAGAATACTATTTCTTGGAATGATCTTGTTGCTCAATGTCCTAGCGCAATTGTAACTCCTTCTCTCGATATCCCAAATGCGTCTAAGGATTGTGATACATCGAGTGAGATTAGTGAAATTGGTCTCGACAACTTATTTTGGGAGGTTTGTGATGTACCGACTTGTGCTGAGCTTACGGACGAGGTCCCTCTTAATGATAATGATTTTTATCCATGCTATGAGAATTTCACTTTCGAAATTTTTCCTTCTCCTCTGGGCGATGAAGGCGATGTTGATTTATTCTCTCCGACATACGAGAAGTTCACCACTGAACTTGGTCTTGTAAATGAGGTGGAAGACGTTATTCTTCGCCACAAATTACTTAAAGTTCATCTTCTTATTGCTAAAATTGAAGCGTTGAACTATGCTCCTATTTCTGAGTCTTTACCTCCGTCTATTACTTCAGTTGAGAATAATGATACAGCTATAGAGGAAATCGACATTCTCTCAATACCTCCGGGTATTGATGATGATGACACGGAGGGGGATATTCTTTTTGATAATTTGTTGAATGAAGATATTGTCTCATGTCCCCCTCCCGAGCACCTTTTATCCCAACCTTTAGAAACCATTACCGAGGATGAGTGCTTTGACCCGGGAGGTGACATTGACCATTTTATGATTGATAACCTTACGGCTTTGCCGCTTTCTGAACATCAATTGTATTTGGGGGATGAAAATTTGCTTACTTTACCCACCCCACCTCCCGTGGATCATGATTTCACATACTTTTCGTATGTTGAGAGGACTTTTCTATCGTTCAAGACTTATCCTCCGGCCTCTCCTGTTTTATTTTCCTCCGGGAACGAGGACAAGGTCTTTGATCCCATTATTATATTCGAGGCTTCCCCATGGACCATTTAAATCGGGGACGAGTCAGGCTCGTGACTCGGTTAACAAAAACAAGCGCTTCTCGGGAGGCAACCCGATTATCTATCCTTATATTCTGTTTTTCTAATAAGTGTAGGGGGAGACCCTTGTATGTGTTTGTTGTTTTCTTTCTTATCATGTGCAGGGATTCGAGCTTTCAAAGATACATTCTTGATGACTTTTGATGACCCGTGATTCCGTGTACCCGTCTTCCCGGTTCTATCCTAAACTCTTTTGATTCTCTATTTTATTTTCTTCAATATTAAAATAGGAATCACTTTAGTTGTCTCTTCCTTAGCGAGATTTAAACAACGTGTACAATGTCCTAAGTGTAGGGGAGGTTACTTCCACATGCTTAAACATTGAGGAAAATTTTTATATTAAGTTTAGGGGGGACTTCTATCGAAGTTAAGTGGACTTTTCCTTGTATATGTCCTCATTTTAACCGGAAAATTTATTTTTCTACATTTTTCAAAATTTTTGATCTATTTTGGCCTAGTTGTATTTACCTTTGTTATAGTTATTTTCTTTCTTTGCTAGAATAAATTTTTAATAAGTGGTTTTAATTTTTAAACGTTGAGAATCTTTTGACTCAACCCGAGTTTACTTATCTAAGTTTACTCTAGCTAGTATCCTTAACGTGTTTAAGTCAATCTTTGCTAGGCTTTTGTATAGGGAACTTTAAAACGCGAAAGTCTTGACTCTTACGGGTTAAGAACAAGAACTTTTCGCAAGTTCCTATAATTGACCCTAGAAAGTCGTTTATCAAGGGAACTTTAAAATGCGAATTTTAAACTTGAAAAAGTCTAAGAAGATGCAAGATCCTATAGATGAATTGAAAACCCAAAACTTTGATTTAATAGGCTAAGCATCCACGAGTCTCATTCCTTGAGATTTTAAATTGTGGAGAACGAGAGATGATAGAGTCAATTATCAGTTTGGTATTCTTTCATGAATTTATGTGAGTTAATTATGAGCTTTTTCTCCCATCGCTTGTTAATAAATTTTATTGCAATAAATAAGGTCGTACGATTTGAAAAGTTACTTAGCTTCTTGCCCAAGATCGTTTAAAAGTTGCTCGGTATTAATTAGAGTTCATAGCCAAGGCATAACTTATTGAAGTGGGATGCGAAGATTAGCGAGTCCGAAAAGGCCCTAACAAGGCATGAGGGCTACATTTTGTTGCTAAAGATCCAAAAGTGATGTGAAGAATCATTTATCGAAAATCAATATGAAGGATCGAGACACACGACGAAAAGCAAATACTCCCAAAAGATCATGGAGAAGTCTATCCAAAAAGGCCCTAACAAGGTATGAGGATAAATAGATCCAAGTCCTAAAAGGAGGCGGATCGTTGTATATCAATGTCCAAAATAAAGATTGGAGAAAAATGAAGAAGTCGTGGTCCAAGTATGAAGAATCTCTCAAAACTTCAAGTGAAGAAATTCCTATTATGAAGAGAAGACCATAATTTCAAGAACGTCTCTCAAGATTTGAAGTATGAAGTCGCTGCCAAATATCGGTCCGAGAAAGGTCTCAAATCGTGAAGAGAGTTATGCCAAGATATGAACTTTAAGAGGTCCCGAGAAGCAGTTTTAAAATATTTTGTCCTTTAGCTAACTATTGATTAAATCGTCCCACTTTATTTTCAGCCTAAATAACTATCGAAATAAGTCAAACAATGCATCCTCGTGATCATTCAAGACAAAATTAAAATATAAGAGATACACCTAGGAATAAAGGAGTCTAAGTAAATAATTGGGCCACATGAGTTCGTGATAGTTTGCTAACTTATAATAACAATGATCTCGTTTTAAGCTTGGTTTGGGGAACGTGAAACTTAAGGGTGATAAACATTCATGACAATCCAAAGCGTCAATGTAAGTCTTTAATCTCTTTATTTGTTTCTCTTCCTTTTATTATGTTTAATAAAGGCCAAGGTAGGTTTATTATGATGAAAAATGTAAAACGTGCTTTGTAATTAATGCATTGCATGAGGGCATTGCGATGGTCAAGTGTAGGGGAATTGATAGGTGTGAAAACACCCATCCCTTTACCACTTAATTATAATAATAACCAAGCCAAAACGTGTATTTTATGTCGTAAATGTCGGAATATGCGTGATTTGTATTTTTATTGTGTTTTAGGACCAAAATATGAAAAAGGAAGAAAACACGGGCTTTCACGGGCTTTTATGGAAGAAAACGAGAAAAGACGAAGTCAAAAGATCATGAGTGCAAAAAGAACGGAAGTCCAAGGCCTATTCTAAAGATTTATCGAAGAAAAAGTCTAAAGACGGAAGTTTAATGAAGTCGAAGAACCAAGTCTAATTAAAGAAGAAAATTATAAGACGAGTTCAAATTATATCGACAAATCCCGAGACGACGTCAAGAAAGACAAAGAATTTAAATCGAGTCGAGACAAGAAGAAAGAAGGAAGAAAGCACCAACATTTTACTGCTCCTATAAATACCCTCCTAATGTGTCATTAGGAGGTGGTTAGTTAGTTTAGTTTAGGAGTAGGAGTAGATTACTTTCTCTCTCTAGATTTATTTCATGTTCTTAAGTTTTTCTTTCAAGTTTTCTTAATCTTTAATCTTTAATCTTGTACTTTTGAATCTTTAATCTTAATCTTATTTCAAGCTTTTAACAATCATCTTCTTTTACCTTTCCTGATCTTTTTAATTATGTTTGATTCGAAATAATCTTTGATTTTGTTTAATCTTGATGTTCGATTGATTAAAAAGTTTATCTTATTATTCATCTATAAGTTATAATGCGAATTGAGCTTTGAGCTTGACATGCTTATTGGCTTAATTTTGTGTTTAGCTTATTCACTTTTTAGTTTTCTTAAAAAAGTTTAGTCTTTTTAAAGGTTGTTTTATAAAGTTTGCATATTTAGTATTTCAAAAGTTTTCAAATTTGTGCTTATTGAGTTGGTAAAGTTTTTGTTAATTGTTCTTTTTAGAAGTGCTTATTGGTTTATTAGCTTATGCTCATCCATCCGAATATTGTGATTTTTCCATCACAATAGGGTTTCTAAATTGTTACAGCTTATTGTGATAGTTTTTCCGGTCACTTATTCTGATGGTAGGTTGCGATGGCATCGTACTTTGCGATCGGGTATAAGGCTTATTGTGACGAAATGCTGCCCAATTTTTGTTAGCCACATTCAGATAGAAACATTCAGATAGAAACATTCAGATAGAAACATTCAGATAGAAACATTCAGATAGAAACATTCAGATAGAAACATTCAAATAGAAACATTCAGATAGAAACATTCAGATAGAAACATTCAAATAAAAACATTCAGATAGAAACATTCAGATAGAAAAATTCAGATAGAATTATTCAAATAGAAACATTCAGATAGAAACATTCAGATAGAAACATTCAGATAGAATTATTCAGATAGGAACATTCAGATAGAAACATTCAGATAGAAACATTCAGATAGAAACATTCAGATCGAAACATTCAGATATAATTATTTTGATTGAATTATTTCGATAGAAGTTTTTAATTTTTCGTCATTTACTTTTAAGTATTAATTTTTTGTTTAAAATTTCTAGCTTCCACTTTTACTTAACGACATTACATTTGTTTTTATATTTTCATTTATATCTACATTTTCATTTTACTTGTAGTTTAAAATAGATAACCTTTTCTCTTTATATTCCACCAAGAACGACTGAGTCGCACAATTAACTAGTAATCAATTCGAAAAGATCGGAATAACGAATTTTCATACGAGGCAAACCTTTGTATTAAATACCAAAGCCATCAATGCACAAGTTAATGCTATGAGTCGGTCATGTAAAATATGCGGGGGATCTCATTCATACACCGATTGTCCTTCGACTCATCACAATCCGGGAAATTTGTATGCCGCCAACAGTAACTTTTCTACGGGAGGCTATCAAGCACGACCTCAAGGTGACCGCAATTTGTTCTGTTATCGTTTAAATAACTTCCTTTCACCACACGGTTTTCCCCCACAAAACCCAAACAACCTCAATCGCAACAATCAAAACCAACCTCGAGCTCTAAATCAATATCAAACCCAAAGAAACCCATATCCACCTCAAGGAAACAACCAAGTTTACCAACAACCCGCTTATCAACCACCTTCCTACCATGCTATTCCTCCCAACCAACCCACCGCATTTAATCACGAGGTTGAAACTTACATGAGGACTAATGATGCGATAGTGCAGAATCTTCAGCGGCAAATGGCCAACTTGAAAGGAGATATGGTGAAACAAGGGAATGATCTTCGAGCCGATATGCGAAACTCTTTGAGCAGTCAAACGAATGACTTAAGGGATATGATGGCTAGTTTATTCCAAAGTAATCAAACCTCTGGTTCGGGTTCTCTTCCGAGTAACACCGTTGCTAATCCCAGAGGGGAGATGAAAGCAATCACCACTCAAAGTGGAAAAGGTTTAAAGGAACCCGAGCTTCCTACACCTACACCGGTTATTGTGACAAAGTAAAACGAGCCCCTTCTCCAATTCCTCTACCTTCTATTTAAACAATTCCTCCACTTTCTACTTCCACCCCTCCACCACCCAAGGATGTGAGTGAGAATTCCATTCCAAAGCCTTCAACTCAACCCAATATACCTTATCCACCAAGGTTGAGGAAAGAGAAGTTGAAGAACAAGGATGATATTCAGGTTTCTAACTTTCTTAAAATGTTTAAACAACTGAATTTCAATATCTCCTTTGCTGAGGCTCTCGCTCACATGCCGAAATATGCTAAAATGTTTAAAGATCTTCTCAGTGATAAGGAGAAACTCCTTGATATCGCTCAGACCCAACTTAATGAGATTTGCTCCGCAGTGCTCTTAAGGAAATTACCAACCAAACTTGGTGATTCGGGTCGTTTTCTCATTCCTTGCAACTTCCCCGGGGTAGAGAATTGTATGGCCCTAGCCGACCTAGGTGCTAGTATAAACTTAATGCCATTAAGTGTTTGGAAACAATTATCTCTACCCGAGCTATTCCCCACACGAATGATTTGGAATTAGCTAACCGTACGGTTGCTTATCCAGTGGGGATAGCCGAAGATGTCTTCGTCGGTGTCGACAAATTCACCTTTCCGGCGGATTTTGTTATCGTTGACTACGAGATGGATCCCCGTGTTCCATTAATCGTTGGACGTCCATTCTTGAGGACCGGTCGCACTCTCATTGATGTACCCGCGGGCGAATTAATCATGAGAGTTGGTGACGATAAAATCTTTTCAACATGGGTAAACTTTCTAAGCAGCCTTCTGAAAACGAGAGCGTTAATTTCATTGACGTTCTTGATGAGGCTTGTGAAGAACATTTCAAAGACGCTTGTAAAATATGTTCTTCTTCTCTACCCATTGTTGCGTTGCCTCTATTGCTCCCTCACTAACTCCATTTGGAGAAAGTGATTTCCTTTTCAAAGAATTTGAAGCAACTTTGGGAGATGTGGACTTAAAATATGACGATTCTCCCACCGATTGGGATGAAGACATTCATACCATTGAGAAACTTCTCAATGAGGACCATATTTCTCCACCATCTCCGAAGGAAATCTCTATCGATGATCCGACTTTGACTACGCTGTCCATCGAAAATCCTCCGGATTTAGAGCTTAAGGATCTGCCGTCTCATCTCGAGTATGTTTTCCTTGAAGACAATAAGAAGTCACCCGTCATCATCGCAAAGGACTTGAAAGAGGATGAAAAGTCTCGACTTATCGACGTGCTGAAGAATCATAAGAAAGCGATTTCTTAGAAAATCTCCGATATTCGTGGAATTTATCCTCACTTTTACACACATAAAATTCTCATGGAGGACGACTTTAAACCCACTATTTAAAACCAAGGAAGGGTGAATCCCAAGATCCATGACGTTATCAGAAAAGAGGTTATCAAACTTCTTGATGCGGGAATGATCTACCCTATCTCGGATTCACCATGGGTTAGTCCCGTACATTGTGTGCCTAAGAAAGGCGGAATCACCGTTGTGCCCAATGAAAACAACGAGTTGATTCCTACTCGTCTCGTTACAGGGTGGAGAGTTTGTATAGACTATCGCAAACTCAATGATGCTACGAGAAAGGATCATTTTCCCCTCCCTTTTATGGACCAAATGCTTGAACGTCTAGCGGGTAATTATTATTATTGCTTCTTAGACGGTTTCTCCGGGTATTTTCAAATTCCCATCGATCCTAAAAACCAAGAGAAAACCACATTCACTTGTCCTTATGGAACATTTGCTTACAAAAGAATGCCTTTCTGTTTATGTAATGCTCCTGGGACTTTCCAAAGGTGTATGATGGCTATCTTCCATGACATGGTTGAAGAAACTATGGAAGTCTTCATGGATGATTTCTCGGTCTATGGTGACTCCTTCTCTTCTTGCCTTGCCAATTTAGAACGTATGCTAAAACGGTGTGAAGACACTCGCCTTGTTCTAAATTAGGAAAAATGACATTTCATGGTAAAAGAAGGTATTGTTCTTGGACATAAAATCTCCAAAGCCGGTCTTGAAGTGGACCGTGCTAAAGTTGATGTCATAGCCAAATTACCTCCACCTTCAACCGTGAAGGGTGTGAGAAGTTTCCTTGGTCATGCGGGCTTCTATCATTGATTCATTCAAGATTTTTCTAAAATCGCTCGCCCAATGACCCACCTCTTGGAAAAAGATACTCCTTTTATCTTTTCTAAAGAGTGTCTCAAATCTTTCAATCTTCTTAAGGATAAGCTAACTAAGGCACCGATCTTGGTTACCCCTAATTGGGAGCTACCTTTTGAATTGATCTGCGATGCTAGCGACTTTGCTATTGGAGCGGTTTTGGGCCAAAGAGTGAACAAACACTTCCAACCAATCCATTATGCTAGCAAGACAATGACGGGGGCTCAATTGCATTATACCACTACAAAAAAGAGCTTTTAGCTGTAGTGTATGCTTTTGAGAAATTCCGCCCCTATTTTGTCCTTTCCACCACCATCGTGTACACCGATCATTCCACGTTGAAGTACTTATTGACTAAGCAAGATTCTAAGCCAAGACTTCTTCTTTGGGTTTTGCTCCTTCAAGAATTTAAAATCGAAATTCGTAACAAGAAGGGAGCCGAAAACCTAGCCGCGGATCATCTAACTAGACTTGAGGATCCTTATCAAGGGGATCATCCGAATCAAGAGATCAACGACTCTTTTCCCCTTGAGGCCTTAATGTCTATCAACTCCAATCTTGATGACACCTCGTGGTTTGCAGACATTGCAAACTACTTAGCGGGTGGTATTCTCATCGAAGGGTTAACATCCCAACAAAAGAAGAAGTTTTTTAACGATGTTAAGACTTACTTTTGGGATGACCCTTATCTCTTCAAACAATGTGCTGATCTGATTATTCGTCGATGTGTTGATGGACCCGCAGCTTTAGACATTCTCGAAGCTTGCCATAAAGGACCCACCGGTGGTCACTTTGGTCCTAACTACACCGCGAAGAAAGTGTTTGAATCGGGATTCTATTGGCCCACCATTTATCGTGACGCTCACGAGATGGTTAAAAAATGTGATGCTTGCCAACGCCAAGGCAAGATCACACATAAAGATGAGATGCCTCAAAATTTCATACAAGAATGTGAAATCTTTGATCTATGGGGCATCGACTTTATGGCCATTTCCATCATCTAAAGGGAACAAGTACATCCTCGTAGCCGTTGACTACGTATCCAAATGGGTTGAAGCGAAGGCTCTCCCTACGAACGATGCGTGGGTGGTTGTGAACTTTCTGAAGCTACTTTTTGCTCGATTCGGTGTTCCTCGTGCTATCATCAGTGACCGCTGGACTCATTTTTGCAATGATCAATTTTCTAGAGTCATGGCTAAGTACGGTGTCAATCACTATCTTTCCACCGCTTATCATCCCCAAACCAATGGTCAAGCTGAGATTTCTAACCGTGGATTGAAGCGAATTCTAAAGCGTACTGTGGGAGAGCATCATGCCTCGTGGGCCGATAAGTTAGACGATGCTTTGTGGGCTTTCCGTACCGCATATAAGACGCCTATTGGTTTCACTCCATATCGTCTTGTGTACGGGAAGGCATGCCACCTCCCTATTGAGCTGGAACATAAGGCATACTGGGCCTTGAAGTGGGCCAATTTTGACATCAACAATGCCGGTGATCTTCGGAAGATTCAACTCAACGAGCTCAATGAACTGAGGAACGAAGCTTATGAGAACTCATTAATCTACAAGGAGAAGACCAAGATCATCCATAATGCTAGGATTAAGAACCGAGAGTTTCACGTTGGTGATAAAGTTTTACTCTTTAACTCTCGGTTGAGGATCTTCTTGGGCAAGTTGAAGAGCCGTTGGTCTGGTCCATTCACCGTCGCCAAAGTTTTCCCCTATGGCACCATTGAGCATTCCCAACCAAATGGGCCTAATTTCATAGTGAATGGCCAGCGCGTGAAGCTGTACTTTGGTGAGGACATCTCTCATGAGATGATTCCATCCCTCACCACGTTTCCCTTGAATTAGTTATGGGTCGAGTCAGGCTCGTGACTCGGTTAACAAAAATAAGCGCTTCTCGGGAGGCAACCCGTTGATCTATCCTTTACCGTTTTCATAATAAGTGTAGGGGGAGCCCCGTTTGTGTTTGTTGTCTTGTTTCTTATGATGTGCAGGTACTAAAGCTTCAAAAATCCATTCACGATGACTTTTGACGAACCGTGGTCCCGTGTAACCATCTTCCTGGTTTTATCCTAAACTATCGTGATTCAATATTTCATATCTTATATATTCACATTGAAATCACTATAGTTGTTCTTCCCTTAGCAAGATTTAAAAAAAGTGCACAATGTCCTAAGTGTAGGGGAGTTTACTCCCACATGCTTAAACATAGATGACAATGTTTATATCAAGTGTAGGGGGACTTCTATCGAAGTAAGTGGGCTTTTCCATGAATTTGTCCTCATTTTAACCGGAAAATTTGATTTTTCGATATTTTTCAAAATTTTTAATCTATTTTGGCCTAGTTATTTACTTTCCTTGCTAAAAATAAAGTTTAATAAAGTGGTTTTAAACTCTTCAAAGTCGTGAATATTTTGACTCAACCCGAGTTTACTTACCTAAGTTTACTCTAGCTAGTATCCTTAACGTGTTTAAGTCAAGTTTTGCTAGGCTTTTATATAGGGAACTTTAAAACGCGAAAGTCTTAACTCTCACGGGTTAAGAACAAGAACTTTTCGCAAGTTCCTATAATTGATCCTAAATGAGTCGTTTATCAAGGGAACTTTAAAATGCGAATTCTAAACTTGAAAAAGTCTAAGAGTTTGCAAGATCCTATAGATGACTCGAAAACCCAAAACTTTGATTTAATTGGCTAAGCATCCACGAGTCTCATTCCTTGAGATTTTAAATTATGGAGAACGAGAGATGACATAGTCAATTATAAGTTTGGTATTGTTTCGTGAATTTATGTGAGTTAATTATAAGGTTTTTCTCCTATCGCTTGTTAATAAATATTTTTTCAATAAATAAGGTTGTACGATTTGAAAAGTTACTTAGCTTCTAGCACAAGATCGTTTAAAAGTTGTTCGGTATTAATTAGAGTTCATAGCCAAGGCATAACTTATTGAAGCGGGATGCGAAGATTGGCGAGTCCGAAAAGGCCCTAACAAGGCATGAGGGCTACATTTTGTTGCTAAAGATCCAAAAGTGATGTGAAGAATCATTTATCGAAAATCAATATGAAGGATCGAGACACACGACGAAAAGCAAATACTCCCCTAAAGATCATGGAGAAGTCTATCCGAAAAGACCCTTGCAAGGTATGAGGATAAATAGATCCAAGTCCTAAAAGGAGGCGGATCGTTGTATATGAAACTCCAAAATAAAGATTGGAGAAAAATGAAGAAGTCGTGGTCTAAGTATGAAGAATCTCTCAAAAACTTCAAGTGAAGAAATTCCTATTATGAAGATAAGACCATAATTTCAAGAACGTCTCTCAAAGATTCGAAGTATGAAGTCGCTGCCAAATATCGGTCCGAGAAAGGTCTCAAATCGTGAAACGAGTTATGCCAAGATATGAACTTTAAAAGGTCCCGAGATGTAGTTTTAAAAGATTTTGTCCTTTAGCTAACTATTGATTAAATCGTCCCACTTTATTTTCAGCCTAAATAACTATCGAAATAAGTCAAACAATGTATCCTCGTGATCATTCAAGACAGTATTAAAATATAAGAGATACACCTAGGAATAAGGGAGTCTAAGTAAATAATTGGGCCACATGATTTCATGTTAGTTTGCTAACTTATAATAACAATGATCTCGTTTTTAAGCTTGGTATGGGGAACGTGAAACTTGAGGATGATAAACATTCATGACGGACAAAACCCCAATGTAAGTCTTTGAATTTTTTTACTTGTTTTGTTCTTTTAGTTTCCTTAGTGTTTAGTATTTAAAAAAGGCCAAGGTGGGTTATTTATGATGAAAAATGTAAGTCATGCTTTGAAATTAATGCATTTCATGAGGGCATTGCAATGGTCAAGTGTAGGGGATTTAATAAGTGTGAAAACACTTATCCTTTTACCACTTATTTCAAATAATAACAAGACCAAAACATGTATTTTATGTCGTAAAAGTCGGAATTATGCGTGGTTTGTGTTTTTATTATGTTTCAGGATAAAAATTTGAAAAAGGAGAAAACACGGGCTATCACGGGCTTTTATCGAAGAAAACGAGAATAGACTAAGTCAAAAGATCAAGAGTGTAAAAAGAACGGAAGTCCAAGGCCTATTCTGAAGATTTATCAAAGAAAAAGTCTAAAGACGGAAGTTTAATGAAGTCGAAGAACTCAAGTCTTATAGAAGAAGAAAATTATAAGACAAGTTCAATTTATATCGGCAAATCCTGAGATGACGTCGAGAAAGACAAAGAATTTAAATCGAGTCGAGACAAAAAGAAAGAAGGAAGCAACACATCCTAATGACACATTAGGAGGGTGTTAGTTAATTAGTTTATTTTTCAAAATTTTTTAGTTTTATTTTTAGAGAGAGAAAGTGTTTAACTTTCTCTCACTAGAATTTCATCTTTTCCTTCCTTTCATGTTTAAGCTTTGATTTTAATCTTGTATCTTTAAATCTTTAATCTACAAGTTCATGTTAAGCTTTTTATCTTTAATCTTCTTCTACCTTTCTTGATTTTATTTACTTTTGATTCGTTATCATCTTTGATTTAGTTTCATCTTGACGTTTATGTGATTAAAAAGCTTATCTTTTTATTCATCTTTAAGTTTTTATACGGATTAAGCTTTGAGCTTATCATGCTTATTGGCTTAGTTTGTGTTTAGCTTATTTACTTCTTAGTTTTCTTAAAAAGTTTAATCTTTTTATGGTTTGTTAAAAAGTTTTGCTTATTTAAAGTTTAAAAAGTTCTTATTTTATGCTTATTAGTTCGTCTTATTTTTAATTTGATTAAGTCTTGTTTGAGCTTATTGAAAGTAGCTTATAAACTTTGCTTATTTGGATTGCTATTCTCGAAGTGCTGGTAATCGGAATAGGGTAAACCCCTTTCCGATTTGTCATTCCGATTAGGCCATTACATTCCGATTTGCCCCCCGCCCCTTGTATTCCGATCTCTGATCGGAAAAGGGTTTCTAACATTCCGACCAGTAGGGTTTTGATATTCCAATTAGGCTTGTTACCATACATTCCGATTGTAGCCTTTTTCTTATATTCTGATAGTATTGATTTCTAGTAATCCGATAGCTTTCTTTTATGATTTCGATTGGGTATATTCCGATCAACAACATTCCGATAGATTACATTAGTGTTGTTCCGATTACTTTCTGATAGACACATTCCGATCACATTCATTTTATGTATTCCGACCATATTCTGATCTGATTCCGATGGCAACATTCCGACGGGTTTAATTTCTTGTTTTTACAAAGTTTTCAAGTTTTAAATTCATTACGTTTTAATTTCTAAAAATTACACGCTTCCCGAAATCTCTATTTTTACCAAGTGTTTTTCTAGTAATTTTTAGTTTAATTTTTAAAGCTTTTATTTTACTCATCGACATTTTCATATTTACTTTTAGTTTAAAATAGATAACCAAACCATTTATTTTTCTACCAAGAACGACTGAGCCGTACTTTTAACTAGTAATCAATTCGAAACGATCGGACGATAAACTCTCTTTTATAACAAAGTAAACTCTAGTTATCAAGCCTCCACCCTAATAAGTGTGAAAACACTTATCCTTTTACCACTTATTTCCAATAATAACAAGACCAAAACGTGTGATTTATGTCGTAAAAGTCGGAATTATGCGTGGTTTGTGTTTTTATTGTGTTTTAGGACCAAAATATTAAAAAGGAAGAAAACACGGGCTTTCACGGGCTTTTATCGAAGAAAACGGGAAAAGACGAAGTCAAAAGATCAAGAGTGCAAAAAGAACGGAAGTCCAAGGCCTATTCTGAAGATTTATCGAAGAAAAAGTCAAAAGACGGAAGTTTAACGAAGTCGAAGAACTTAAGTCTAATAGAAGAAGAAAATTAAAAGACAAGTTCAAATCCCGAGACGACAAAGACGAAGAATTAAAGTCGAGTCGAGAAAACGTGAAGAAAGCAAGAAAGAAGATGCAACACATGCACTCCTTCCACCTTCCCTATAAATACCCTCCTAATAGTCATTAGGAGGAGAGTTAGAGTTTTTAGTTAATTTTCACTTTTTCTTAGTTTTCTCTAGTTTTAGAGAGAGAAAGTCTTAAACTTTCTCTCACTAAATTTCATCTTTTTCTTAATCTTTCAAGATTAAACTCTTTGTAATGCTTATTGTTATTAATCAAGTTCTATTTTAAGCTTTTATTTCTTAATCTCATTCTACTTTTCTTTGATTTAAGATTGATTTTGGTACGATTATCATGTGATCCGTGTTGTTCTAATTGATTCCGTGCTTAAAAAGTTAATCTCTTGTTCATTTCATAAGTTTTCATTTGATTAAGCTTTAAGACTTTTGAGCTTATTGGCTAATTTTTATGATTAGCTTAATTTGTTTATAAAAATCTTCATTAAAAAGTTTATGTTTTTATTGTTTGATCCAAAAAGTTGATTAATTTCGAGTCAAATAAGTTGATCAAAGTGCTTATTTGATTTGGTTTTGTCATTGATTCGCGTTGGTTTTGGTATTAGCTTATTAAAGTTAGCTTATTACCTAGCTTAACCTTTTTCCACAATTTTCGGAAAGGGTTGTAAAACCCCTTTCCGATTGGCTTTTTCCGACCGAGTACACCATCCTAACCGATTTCCTTAATTTTAGGAAAGGGTTTAAAACCCCTTTCCGATTGGTCTTTATATTCTGACGGCAGGGCATTTGTCCTGTATTCCGATTGGGATTTTGAGTGACATTCCGATTGGGTTGTTTTGCATGTATTCCGATTTGAGCCAGTTTAAGATTCCGATTGAGTGTATCATTTCACATTCCGATTGTGTGAAGATTGTGTTATTCCGATTAGGTCTTGCTCTATATTCCGATTAGTATGTCTTGAAATATTCCGATTGGGAATTTTAGCATTATTCCGATTTCAGGACTCTTGTCCAACTTTCCGATCAACCGATCGGAATACATTCCGATCGGGCCTCTTTTGGCTTGTTTTGGTTTCTTTCGATCTTACTTTCTTATAGTACTTTTTATTTTCAGAAAATTTTCCAAGTGTTAGTTTTATTTAGTGTGTTAGTACTTTTCCATTGTCACTTTTAAGTTTCCATGCATTTATTTTACTTGTCATTTTAATATTAATCTTTTAACTTCCTTTTTACTCAACGACACTTTAATTACTTGCTAATAGTTTAAAACAAACAAACCAAACCATTCTCTTGATTCACCAAAAGACAAATGAGTCGCACTTAAGACCGGTTTTCAATTCGAAAAGATTCGGTTTAACGAACTTTCATACTAGGCCTAAAAACCAAGTATTAAATGGCGCCGCTGCCGACTCTTTTCGTTAAGATAAACGGTTTTTAGTGAGAGACGCATTGAATTTCGGGATCCGTTCTTTGAACGTTATTTTCATTGCTATAAAAATTTCCAAAAATCCATAAAAAATATATAAAACTCTTCAAAAAAAATACAAAAACATTAAAAAACCTATAAAAACCAAAAATATTATATAGGTATTCTCTTTGTGTATATTTTTCTTCTGCAGGTGCATGCGTACTAGATCTACGAACTATTCTGAGCCCGAGACTCTTGAAGATTTAGATATTGCCGGTGTTAACAACAACAATAATCACCCACCTCAACACAATTTGAATAACAACAACAACAACAACAACAATGTCCTTCTACCAGATTTACGAACCATGGAGGAATTGTGCCAACCCACCATGAACGAACGCGGAGGCCCGATTGCGCCAATGCAAGTCACGGCTCAGGAGTTTTCGTTGAAGCATCACATGATCCAGCAAGTGCAAACGAACCCGTTTCGTGGAATTCCGGATGATGATGCCAACAAACACCTCGACAAATTCATTACCATGACCCAAAGCATGAAGTGCTCCAGTGTTTCTATGGATGACCTTCGCCTCCAACTTTTTCCACACTCGCTTTCTCACCATGCCGAAAAATGGTTTGACCGTCTTCCTATGAATTCTATTCATACGTGGAATGACATGACTCAACGCTTTTTATCGCGCTACTTTCCCCCATCCATGGTCACTAGCCTTCGTAACCAAATCAGTGGATTTATGCAAGAGAATGATGAATCGCTTTTCGATGCTTGGGAACGCTACAATGATTTGATCGACCGCTGTCCTAATCACAATATGCTCCCCGTCACTCTCATTGACACCTTTTACAATGGTCTCACTTTTCGTGATCGTGACACGATCAATGCCGCCGCCGGTGGTACTTTTATGAAAAGGAGACCGGAGGAGTGTCGAGAGTTGATTGAAAACATGACTACTCACCACAAGAATTGGGATTCTTCCGCATCCTCAAGATCTAATCAGAGAGTCAATGTTTCATCTACTTCTTCCACCACCAACTCGTCTGTTTTGGAACGTGCTATTCTTGATATTAACAAATGTCTCCAAATTTTGACTTCTAACCAAACTCACCAAGCTAAAGCCGTTGCTATTTCTTGTGACACATGTGGTGGTCCTCATTCCTACAATGAGTGTCCTTCTACTCACGGCAATTATTCTGAAGACGTTAACGCAGCATATGGTACTTATCCCACGGGAGGCTATCAAGCTCGCCCTCAAGGAGACCGTAACTTGCTAAGCTATCGCTCCAACAATTATCTTGCTCCTCCCGGTTTCCCTCCTGCAAACCAATCCCAACCTCGTGCAAACAATCAGTATCAATCCCAAAGAAACCCATACCCA
The DNA here is from genome assembly GCA_025667525.1 of Glebionis coronaria. NCBI lineage: Eukaryota > Viridiplantae > Streptophyta > Magnoliopsida > Asterales > Asteraceae > Glebionis > Glebionis coronaria. Next base: position 69,790 of record JANFOE010002236.1, read on the forward strand.
ACTCAAGGAAATTCTCAAGCTTACCAAGCTCCACCTCTCAATCAACCGATGGCCGTAAACCAAGACGTCGAGACGTTCATGAAGACTAATCGTGAGTTGGTGACGAATCTTCAGAGTCAAGTCCGCAACTTGAAGGGAGAAATGGCAAAACAAGGGAACGATATTTGAGCCGAGCTAAGGAATGATATGGCCAAACACAGTGATGCAATTAATGCAAACATGCAAAACTCTTTTAACAATCAAGCTCTTCACCTTCGTGATATGATTGGTTCTCTCATCCAAAGTAATCAACCCTCTTCTTCGGGTACTCTTCCGAGTAATACCGTTGCGAATCCAAGAGGGGAGATGAAAGCAATCACCACTCGTAGTGGAAAAGGTTATATGGAACCCGAGCTTCCTACACCTCCACCCGTGATTGTGAACAAGGAAAAAGAGCAACTTTCCCCACCTCCTTCACCTTCTATCCCCATTTCCCCACCACCCGTGGTTGTGAGTGATCCTATTCCCTTAAAGCCTTCTTCTTCATCCAATATACCCTATCCTTCAAGATTGAGGAAAGAGAAGCAAAAGAGCAAGGATGATATTCAGGTTTCAAACTTTCTAAAAATGTTTAAACAATTGAATTTTAACAACTCCTTTGCCGAGGCTCTCGCTCACATGCCCAAATACGCTAAGATCTTTAAAGATCTTCTAAGTGATAAGGAAAAGCTTCTTGATATCGCTCAGACCCAACTTAATGAGAATTGCTCCGCAGTGCTCTTAAGGCAATTGCCCACCAAACTTGGTGATCCGGGTCGCTTCTTGATTCCTTGCAACTTCCCGGGAGTAGAGAATTGCATGGCCCTAGCCGATCTAGGTGCTAGTATAAACTTAATGCCTTTAAGTGTTTGGAAGCAATTATCTCTCCCCGAGCTAGTCCCCACCAAAATGACTTTGGAATTAGCCAACCGTACGATTGCTTATCCAGTGGGGATAGCCGAAGATGTCTTTGTTGGCGTCGACAAATTCACCTTCCCGGCGGATTTTGTCGTCGTTGACTACGAGATGGATCCCCGTGTTCCATTAATCGTTGGACGTCCCTTCCTGAGGACCGGTCGCACTCTCATTGATGTAGCCACAGGCGAAATAATCATGAGAGTTGGTGACGATAAAATTGTCTTCAACATGGGTAAGATTTCTAAGCAACCTTATTCGTATGAGAGTGTTAATGCTATTGATGTTCTCGATGAGGCTTGTGAAGAACATTTTCATGATGCTTGCAAAGGTACTCCTTCTTCTCTACCCAATGTTGAGACCGTTGCCTCAATTGCTCCAGCATTGACTCCTTTTAGAGAAAGTGACTTGGATGATTTCGAAGCTAGCTTGGGTCCTCTCGATATTAAGTATGATAATTTGTCCACCAATTGGGATGAAGACATTCGTACTATTGAGAGACTTCTCAATGAGGACCCGTTTTCTCCTCCTGCTCCTAAAGAGGTGACTAATGATGACCCATCGTTAGTTTCACCATTTATTGAGAATCCTCCCACTCTTGAGCTTAAGGACCTACCTCCTCATCTTGAGTACGTTTTTCTGGAAGACGACGAGAAGCAACCGGTCATCATCGGAAAAGGATCTGAAAGAAGACGAAAAAGCCCGACTTGTCGCTGTGTTGAAGAAGCATAAACGAGCTATCGCTTGGAAAATCTCTGACATCCGTGGAATTGATCCTCACTTCTGCAAACATAAAATTCTGATGGAGGACGACTTTAAGCCCACAATTCAAAGTCAACGAAGGGTGAATCCCAAAATCCTTGAAGTCATCAAAACAGAGGTTATCAAACTTCTTGATGCAGGTATGATTTACCCTATTTCGGATTCACCATGGGTTAGTCCAGTCCATTGTGTGCCTAAGAAAGGCGGAATCACCGTTGTGCCCAATGGAAACAACGAGTTAATTCCTACCCGTCTCGTTACTGGGTGGAGAGTTTGTATAGACTACCGCAAACTCAATGATGCCACGAGAAAGGATCATTTCCCTCTACCTTTTATGGACCAAATTCTTGAACGTTTAGCGGGTAATGAATATTACTGCTTTCTTGATGGTTTCTCGGGTTATTTTCAAATACCCATCGATCCCCAAGATCAAGAGAAGACAACATTCACTTGTCCCTACGGCACATTTGCTTATAAAAGAATGCCATTTGGCTTATGCAATGCCCCCGGGACTTTCCAAAGGTGCATGTTGGCTATCTTCCATGACATGGTTGAGCAAACCATGGAAGTCTTCATGGATGATTTCTCGGTCTTCGGGGATTCCTTCTTTTCTTGCCTTGCCAATTTGGAACGTATGCTTAAGCGGTGCGAAGACACTCGCCTTGTTCTGAATTGGGAAAAATGCCATTTTATGGTCAAAGAAGGCATTGTGCTAGGACACAAATTCTCTAAAGCCGGTCTTGAAGTCGACCGTGCTAAAGTAGATGTCATAGCCAAATTACCTCCACCTTCAACCGTGAAGGGTGTGAGAAGTTTTCTGGGTCATGCGGGCTTCTATCGTCGATTCATTCAGGATTTCTCTAAAATCGCTCGCCCGATGACCCACCTCTTGGAAAAAGATACTCCTTTTATCTTTTCTAAAGAGTGTCTTGAAGTCTTCAATCTTCTTAAGGATAAGCTAACTAAGGCACCGGTCTTGGTTACCCCTAATTGGGAGCTGCCTTTTGAATTGATGTGCGATGCTAGCGACTTTGCTATTGGTGCGGTTTTGGGCCAACGAGTGAATAAACACTTCCAACCAATCCACTACGCTAGCAAAACATTGACAGGGGCTCAATTGCATTATACGACGACCGAAAAAGAACTTTTAGCTGTTGTCTATGCTTTTGAGAAATTTCGCCCCTATCTTCTTTTATCCACCACCATCGTATACACGGACCATTCCGCGTTGAAGTACTTGATGAATAAGAACGATTCTAAGCCAAGACTTCTTCGCTGGGTTTTGCTCCTTCAAGAATTCAACATTGAAATTCGTGACAAGAAGGGAGCCGAAAACCTGGCCGCGGATCATCTGAGCAGACTTGAGGATCCATATCAAGGGGATCATCCGAACAAAGATATAAATGACTCTTTCCCCCTTGAGACCTTAATGTCTATAAATCTCAATCTTGATGGCACCCCGTGGTTTGCGGACATTGCAAACTACTTAGCGGGTGGTATTCTCATCAAAGGGTTAACATCCCAACAAAAGAAGAAGTTCTTGAATGATGTTAAGACTTACTTTTGGGATGACCCTTATCTATTCAAACAGTGTGCTGATCTGATTATTCGTCGATGTGTTGACGGACTGGCAGCTTTTGACATCCTCCAAGCTTGCCACAAAGGACCCACCAGTGGTCACTTTGGTCCAACTACACCGCTAAGAAAGTGTTTGATTCAGGATTCTACTGGCCCACCATTTATCGTGACGCTCACGAAATGGTTAAGCATTGTGATGCTTGCCAACGTCAAGGCAAGATCACACATAAGGATGAGATGCCTCAAAATTTCATACAGGAATGTGAAATCTTTGACGTATGGGGCATCGACTTTATGAGCCCATTTCCATCATCCAAAGGGAACAAGTACATCCTCGTCGCCGTCGACTACGTTTCTAAATGGGTTGAAGCTAAGGCTCTTCCTACGAATGATGCGAGGGTGGTTGTGAACTTTTTGAAGCAGCTTTTCGCTCGATTTGGCGTTCCTCGTGCTATCATCAGTGACCGCGGGACTCATTTTTGCAACGATCAATTTGCTCGAGTCATGGCAAAGTATGGTGTCAATCACCGTCTTTCCACCGCCTATCATCCCCAAACCAATGGGCAAGCCGAAAATTCCAATCGTGGCTTGAAGAGAATTTTGGAGCGTACTGTGGGAGAGCATCGCGCCGCGTGGGCCGATAAGTTAGATGATGCTCTGTGGGCTTTTCGTACTGCTTACAAGACCCCGATCGGTTGTACACCTTATCGTCTTGTGTACGGGAAAGCCTGCCACCTACCCATCGAGCTGGAACACAAGGCGCACTGGGCCTTGAAGTGGGCTAACGTCGACATCATCAAAGCCGGTGATCATCGCAAGGTTCAACTCAACGAGCTAAATGAACTGAGGAATGAAGCTTATGAGAACTCGCTGATCTACAAGGAGAAGACGAAGATGATCCACGATGCTAAAATCAAGAACCGAGAGTTTCACGTTGGTGATCAAGTCTTACTCTTTAACTCTCGGTTGAAGATCTTCTCTGGCAAGTTGAAGCGCCGCTGGTCTGGTCCATTCACCGTCGCCAAAGTCTTTCCATATGGGACCATTGAGCTTTCTCAGCCGAATGGGCCCAATTTCAAGGTGAATGGCCAGCGTCTGAAGCTGTACTTTGGTGAGGACATCTCTCAGGAGATGATTCCATCCCTCACCACGTTCCCCATGAACTAAAATTGGGTCGAGTCAGGCTCATAACTCGGTGAACAAAAACAAGCGCTTCTCGGGAGGCAACCCGTGTTCTATCCTTTACTGCTTTCATAATAAGTGTAGGGGGAGCCCCGCATATGTTTGTTGTCTTGTTTCTTGTGCTGTGCAGGGATTAAAGCTTCAGAGAGCATCTCGATGACTTTTGACGAACCGTGATACCGTGTTTCCCATCTTCCCGGTTCTATCCTAAACTCTTGTGATTCAATACTTCATATTTTATATGTTCACACTGAATTCACTTTAGTTGTCCCTTCCTTAGCAAGATTTAATCAAAGTGCACAATGTCCTAAGTGTAGGGGAGTTTACTCCCACATGCTTAAACATTGAGGACAATGTTTATCTCAAGTGTAGGGGGGACTTCTATCGAAGTAAGTGGTATTTTCCATGAATTTGCCCTCATTTTAACCGGAAAATTTGATTTTTCGACATTTTTCAAAATTTTTAATCTATTTTGGCCAAGTTGTATAGTTGTATTTTCCTTTATCATGATTAGTTTCTTGCCATTTCTAGAATAAATTTTCAATAAAGTGGTTTTAGATTTTTCTTAGTCGTGAACATTTTGACTCAACCCGAGTTTACTTACCTAAGTTTACTCTAGCTAGTATCCTTAACGTGTTTAAGTCAAGTTTTGCTAGGCTTTTATATAGGGAGCTATAAAACGCGAAAGTCTTAACTCTCACTGGTTAAGAACAAGAACTTTTCGCAAGTTCCCATAATTGATCCTAGAGAGTCGTTTATCAAGGGAACTTTAAAACGCGATTTCTAAACTTGAAAAAGTCTAAGAATTTGCAAGATCCTATAGGCGACTCGAAAACCCAAAACTTTGATTTAATAGGCTAAGCATCCACGAGTCTCATTCCTTGAGATTTTAAATTGTGGAGAACGAGAGATGATAGAGTCAATTATAAGTTCAGTATTCTTTCATGAATTTATGTGAATTAATTATAAGCCTATTCTCCCTCCGCTTGTCAATAAATTTATCTGCAATAAATAAGGTTGTACGATTTAAAAGGTTACTTAGCTTCTAGCCCCAGATCGTTTAAAAGTTGCTCGGTACGGATTAGAGTTCATAGCCAAGGCATAACTTATTGAAGCGGGATGCGAAGATTGGCGAGTCCGAAAAGGCCCTAACAAGGCATGAGGGCTACATTTTGTTGCTAAAGATCCAAAAGTGATGTGAAGAATCATTTATCGAAAATCAATATGAAGGATCGAGACACACGACGAAAAGCAAAAAATCCCCAAAAGTCATGGAGAAGTCTATCCGAAAAGACCCTAACAAGGTATGAGGATAAATAGATCCAAGTCCTAAAAGGAGGCGGATCGTTGTATATCAAAGTCCAAAATAAAGATTGGAGAAAAATGAAGAAGTCGTGGTCCAATGATGAAGAATCTCTCAAAACTTCAAGTGAAGAAATTCCTATTATGAAGAGAAGACCATAATTTCAAGAACGTCTCTCAAAGATTCGAAGTATGAAGTCGCTGCCAAATATCGGTCCGAGAAAGGTCTCAAATCGTGAAGCGAGTTATGCCAAGATATGAAGTTTATGAGGTCCCTAGAAGCAGTTTTAAAAGATTTGGTCCTTTAGCTAACTATTGATTAAATCGTTCACTTTATTTTCGGACTAAATAACTATCGAAATAAGTCAAACAATGCATCCTCGTGATCATTCAAGACAAAAATAAAATATAAGAGATACACCTAGGAATAAGGGAGTCTAAGTGAGTAATTGGCCCACATGAGTTCGTGATAGTTTGCTAACTTATAATAACAATGATCTCGTTTTTAAGCTTGGTATGGGGAACGTGAAACTTGAGGATGATAAATGTTCATGGCCGCCAAAACCCAATGTAAGTTTTTAATTTCTTTACTTATTTCTATCTTTTATGTTTAGTATTTAATAAAGGCCAAGGTAGGTTATTTATGATGGAAAAAGTAAACCGTGCTTTAAAATTAATGCATTGCATGAGGGCATTGCAATGGTCAAGTGTAGGGGATTTAATAAGTGTGAAAACACTTATCTTTTTACCACTTATTTCCAATAATAACAAGACCAAAACGTGTGATTTATGTCGTAAAAGTCGGAATTATGCGTGGTTTGTGTTTTTATTGTGTTTTAGGACCAAAATATTAAAAAGGAAGAAAACACGGGCTTTCACGGGCTTTTATCGAAGAAAACGGGAAAAGACGAAGTCAAAAGATCAAGAGTGCAAAAAGAACGGAAGTCCAAGGCCTATTCTGAAGATTTATCGAAGAAAAAGTCAAAAGACGGAAGTTTAACGAAGTCGAAGAACTTAAGTCTAATAGAAGAAGAAAATTAAAAGACAAGTTCAAATCCCGAGACGACAAAGACGAAGAATTAAAGTCGAGTCGAGAAAACGTGAAGAAAGCAAGAAAGAAGATGCAACACATGCACTCCTTTAGTTTTCTCTAGTTTTAGAGAGAGAAAGTCTTAAACTTTCTCTCACTAAATTTCATCTTTTTCTTAATCTTTCAAGATTAAACTCTTTGTATTGCTTATTGTTATTAATCAAGTTCTATTTTAAGCTTTTATTTCTTAATCTCATTCTACTTTTCTTTGATTTAAGATTGATTTTGGTACGATTATCATGTGATCCGTGTTGTTCTAATTGATTTCGTGCTTAAAAAGTTAATCTCTTGTTCATTTCATAAGTTTTCATTTGATTAAGCTTTAAGACTTTTGAGCTTATTGGCTTATTTTTATGATTAGCTTAATTTGTTTATAAAAATCTTCATTAAAAAGTTTATGTTTTTATTGTTTGATCCAAAAAGTTGATTAATTTCGAGTCAAATAAGTTGATCAAAGTGCTTATTTGATTTGGTTTTGTCATTGATTCGGGTTGGTTTTGGTATTAGCTTATTAAAGTTAGCTTATTACCTAGCTTAACCTTTTTCCATAATTTTCGGAAAGGGTTGTAAAACCCCTTTCCGATTGGCTTTTTCCGACCGAGTACACCATCCTAACCGATTTCCTTAATTTTAGGAAAGGGTTTAAAACCCCTTTCCGATTGGTCTTTATATTCCGACGGCAGGGCATTTGTCCTGTATTCCGATTGGGATTTTGAGTGACATTCCGATTGGGTTGTTTTGCATGTATTCCGATTTGAGCCAGTTTAAGATTCCGATTGAGTGTATCATTTCACATTCTGATTGTGTGAAGTTTGTGTTATTCCGATTAGTTCTTGCTCTATATTCCGATTAGTATGTTTTGAAATATTCCGATTGGGAATTTTAGCATTATTCCGATTTCAGGACTCTTGTCCAACTTTCCGATCAACCGATCGGAATACATTCCGATCGGGCCTCTTTTGGCTTGTTTTGGTTTCTTTCGATCTTACTTTCTTATAGTACTTTTTATTTTCAGAAAATTTTCCAAGTGTTAGTTTTATTTAGTGTGTTATTACTTTTCCATTGTCACTTTTAAGTTTCCATGCATTTATTTTACTTGTCATTTTAATATTAATCTTTTAACTTCCTTTTTACTCAACGACACTTTAATTACTTGCTAATAGTTTAAAACAAACAAACCAAACCATTCTCTTGATTCACCAAAAGACAAATGAGTCGCACTTAAGACCGGTTTTCAATTCGAAAAGACTTTCGGATGATAATATTTTATACCTAGCCAAAAGCGAAGTATTACTCCCCCAATCGTTCTTCCTCGATTTGTTTGCGAATACGCTTCCTTGAAGGAGAGGGTGCATCAGTCATAGGGGCTTTCCCCTTAGGATCATGAGACGGCCCAGCATATGGACCAGCAGAAGTACCAGCAGAAGAACCAGCAATATCCTTCATTGGTCTAGGATTAGTAGCAGCAGTAGGGATGCTTGATAGACTAGGAGGAACAGGCAAATCATCATACGGCTTATCAGCAAAAGCAGCCTTCGCCAACAAAGTTAACCCATCCTCCTCAATATCCTCATCAAAATCAGAAAGAACAACTTTCTTCTTTTTTCTCCTCTGCTGCGACCACAAAGCTTTAATCTTGTTCGCCAATGGAAGTACAAAGTCCCGAATAAGCTTACGGTGTTGAGTCAGATCATTCTCCAAAGAAACAATCCTTGCGTAATACCTGCGCATGAGAGCTAGCAAAGAAGTTAGTGAAACAGGTTCCTCCGCTTCCCCAACAAGAGGATTTGGATCGGGGAAAGCATCATTGGGACCAGAAGCAACAAAGGGGTCATCATCATGAGCATGAGAGCTAGATGGCTTCTCAGCAGAATATGGTGCTGGACTAGAAGGGGGAGTATCAACAAATGGGGACTTATGTGGCAGAGAAGAGGCGGCAGCCTTGGAAGTGGATGGCATTTCAACCACCACTTCTTTAGCTGGCTCCTCCACCTCCACATGAGGCTCACCAGTAGCATGATGCTCCTCCTCCATAGGATCATCCCCCAATGGAAGTTACTCCTCGCCTTCACCAGCCGGAGGAATCACATTAGGATCCCCTTGGGCAAGGCCCAGCATAACATCAGTAAGAGGCCTCCAAACACCCTTAAATCCAAGTTCCATATTCAAATACACCTTAGAACTAAGCTTAGGGGTCTCATATTCATCCCTATTTCTAGGTATGCACATAAGAACCTGCTGCAAGAACCTAGGGTACATTAAAAACTTCTTCCTAGAGCCAGTACTACTAAGATTGCAAACCATTCCATCAAACAAATAGCGAGAAAAGTTAAACACACGACCCTGTGTAATGCAAATCAAACTAGTAGCCAAAGGAATGGGAAAGGCATCCCAACACCCAGACTTTGGGCTTAAGCAATGAATCAAAAAGTGCACTAGAAGCTTCCATTGGGGGGAAACCTATTTTTCTGGAAGTTAAACTTCCCCCCATGATTATAACCAAGATCAGCCATCCCATCAAATACCCCAGAATTGAGGATGGAGACAACACCACCTTCATCCTGAAGATGAAGAGCAAACCTAATAGAAGCTTCAAACACCACATATGAATGCCCATATATTGTAGCATGGAGCTCAAGTGGGCGTCCCAAAACATTCACAAGGTGGGCAGTGGCCCAAAACTGGCGAATAACACTATCATAGACAGTCGGGGAAACCGTAAAAGCATACCTGAGGTTTGAAGCCTCAATGAATTCGATGATGTCAGTGAACTCTTCTCGTTTAGGACCTTCTCCAAGACATGCAACCTTGTTATGATCCGTTTTGTATTGGAGAGCAGCCATTGTTGATGATTGGAAGTGATGGAAGATGATTGATTGGAGATTGAAAGAGTAGGAGCGTATGTGTGTGTTATGGTTGGGATGAATGAGTCACGTGTGGGATTTGACCATAAATAATGGTCATGTAACTGTTCATTGACCCCTATTAATGTGGGTTGCCCTTTCAAATTAAGCAGTTAATGCAAAAGTAACAACTTGCCCTTTTACCTTTATTTGCAAATCCGAGTTACCAAAGTTAAATAATAAGATATATACCAGAAGTAACTCGCGTTGACTAAAATTCAAAACGCGTAAGAGTCAACACTAGAAGCACAATGTGGTCAATGAAAGTCAAGAGTGAACAGTGACCCAAACCGATACTAGAAGCCAACCATCAATGACATTGAAGGGTTTGTATCCACTAGAAGCTGAATACAACCACTAGAAGTGAACAAAATCCTCCACTAGAAGTAGGACACACCGCAAATACCCATGAAATCTGTTGTTAGAAACTACCAATATGTTACACTGTGCAATTAAATATGCACACAAAGCCTGTCCTTAGGCTTAGCCTCCCCTCAATCCCAGGTCTCACGGATTGACCATTCCAATGTATACCACCAAGTGGTTGAACCGAGGACCATCAAAGGCTTTAATCAATAAATCAGCAACATTATCATCCGTATGCACTTTAAGAACTTGTATCAACTTCTTCTCATTGGCATCCCTTATAAAGTGGTGCCTAATTTCAATATGTTTTGTTTGTTGATGAAAAACAGGATTCTTCACAATGCAGATAGTGCTTTGATTGTCAATAAAAATTTTGGTATTCATAAAGTTGAACCCATAATCCAGCATCTGATTTTGTATCCACAAGACTTGTCCACAACAACTAGCAGCAGCTACATATTCAGCTTCTGTTGAAGAAGTAGCTACTATTGTTTGTTTCTTACATTGCCATGAGATAAGTCTTCGACCCAAAAACTGACAACCACCACTAGTAGACTTTCTGTCATTATTAGCACCTGCATAGTCACTATCACTATAGGCTTCAAGAACAAAAGGTGATTCTCTAGGATACCACAAGCCTAGCTTGGGTTGAGCCTTGATGTACTTGAAAATTTTCTTGACAGCATTCAAGTTAGAAACGGTTGGAGCCACCTGATGTCTAGAGCAAGCACTTACTGCAAACATAATATCCGGACGTGATGCAGTCAAATACATGAGTGAGCCAATCATTGACCTGTACATGTGAACATTTACCGGAGGATCTGGCTCAGTCTTGAGTTTGACTTTAGTGACTTCATAAGGTGTTGATGCAGGTCTAAGAGGTTCCATATCAAACTTCTGAAGGATCTCATGAACATACTTGTCTTAACTTATGAAGATTCCATCCGACTGTTTCTTGACTTGAAGACCAAGGAAAAATGTAAGTTCTCCCATAGCACTCATCTGGAATTCGCCCTTCATCAGTTGTTCAAACTCATCACACCGTTCCTTCTTAGTAGAACCAAAGATAATATCGTCCACATACACTTGAACTAGGATGATGTCCTTGGTATTCCTCTTAAGAAATAGTGTTTTGTCAATCGTGCCTCTTCTATAGCCATGTTTTAACAAGAAAGTGGATAGACGCTCATACCAAGCTCTAGGAGCCTGATGAAGTCCATATATAGCTTTGACCACCTTGTAAACTTTCTTGGCATGAAGTGGATCCACAAAGCCCTTAGGTTGAGTGACATAAACTTCCTCATCAATCTTGCCATAGAGAAATGCACTCTTGACATCCATCTGAAAAACCGTAAAGCCAACATAAGAAGCAAAAGCCAAAAACAGACGAATGGCCTCAATCCTAGCAACAGGAGCAAAAACTTTAGTATAGTCAATGCCTTCAAGTTGTATGTGACCTTGTGCAACCAACCTAGCCTTAATACCCCTTTCATCTTTCTTGTTTTTGAGAATCCATTTGGTACCAATTGCTGTCTTTCCATCTGGCAAGTCAACTAGGATCCAAACATTCTAAAACAAGAACTGCTGCATCTCCTCCTGCATAGCCTCCACCCAACTTTGATCCTCAAGAGCATGAGAGACTAATCTAGGTTCCACCTGTGAAAGAAAACAACCAAACAAACAGTGTAGAAAGTCCGTGTGATTATTACGCTTTTGGTCCTCAATATATCTCACAAGAGCATGATGATCAGACATTGCTTTCTTATGCATTCTGCGAGTCTTGACAGTAGAACCAGGATCTCCAATGATTTGAGTAGTAGGATGGTCTTTATGCGTCTGCAGAACTTGATCAGAAGCTACATCCACTTCTGGGTGCCAAGTTATTAAGATCCCCAACAATGTCATCATCATATGAAGCAGAGTCTAAAATGCAATCTATTGGTTGCCTATGAATATCATCCAGCTTAGTAGAAGACTTCTTTTGATAGTTTCCCAGGTCAGAAGGACCAGAGAGAATCTAGTTGAGGAAGTGGGATCACTAACCGGACTACCAATAGGTGTTAAACTTGCACTAGGAGTAACATTAGGAGTACTAGGAGTAGCTTTGACAACAGGGGTAATCAAAGGAAACTAAAAACCTCGTTGAGCAGCTGCTGTAGTAGCATCTTGTTGTTGCTTGAGCAATGTGTCAAGAGCTCCTTGTGAGTCCAAAATGTCTGATGGAGAAGCATCATTAGGATTAGCATTTGCATTTGGAGAGACTGTGGTGGAATAGGATGGTACAACAAAAATATCATCCTCCTCATCTGAGTCCGAAAAACTAGAATGAGTACCTGCACTAGAAGTTGCAAACACTTCTGGACCTGCATCTTGGTTAGTTTTGAAACGAAAATATCCCAATGAATCACTAAGATAATCAAGATCAAAATACCATTCAGGACCCTTGCCTTGTATGTTTGACTTCTCCTTAAAATACCTGAGATTAATAGTTTCAATGACTCGCTTGGCTTGGAGATTGTAGACACGATAAGCCCGAGAGTGAGCTGAATATCCCACTATGTATCCTTCATCTGCCTTGCCATCAAATTTCCCCAAATAGTCACTAGTATTCAGAATGGTGACAGGACACCCAAATGGCTTCAAATGAGCAATGCTAGGTACTTTAGTTGTGAGTAGCTCATAAGGAGTCTTCTTGAAAGGATTGGTAAGAGAAACTCTATTCAAGAAAAAACTTGAAGTATTGACAGCTGATAGGTGTGAAAACACCCATCCTTTCCACTTAATTATAATAACAACCAAGCCAAAACGTGTATTTTATGTCGTAAATGTCGGAATTATGCGTGGTTTGTGTTTTTGTTGTGATTTAGGATCAAAATATGAAAAGGGAAGAAAACACGGGCTTTCATGGGCTTTTATCGAAGAAAAAGACAAAAGACGAAGTCAAGAGATCAAGAGTGCAAAAAGAACGGAAGTCCAAGACCTATTCCAAAGATTTATCGAAGAAAAAGTCTAAAGACGGAAGTTTAATAAAAGCCGAAGAACTCAAGTCTAATTTATGAAGAAATTACAAGACAAGTTTAATTAATCCCGAGATAAAGTCGAGAAAGTCGAAGAACTTAAAAAGAAGAAAGACGAGAAAGAAAGAAAGAAGCAACACATGCTTAACCTTCCCTAATCACTATAAATACCCTTCATTTCACCACATTTAGTGTTGTTAGCTAATTTGACAAATTAGTCTTTCCACCATTTTCATTACTTGCACAACTTTAATCTATCATTTACTATCTTGTTCTTTAATTTCATGTCTTAAATTTCTTGCCTTTTAATTCCAAGTAAGTCTTATAATTTTGTTGTTAATCTTTATATTCATTTAATCAAGCTTTTCTTTATCATTCTCATCCTACTATTCTTGTTTTTGATTTGTTATTAATTCGGATTAAGCAATCTTTTGCTTAATCTCATTGCTTATTTGATTAAAAAGTTTGTCTTTTTATTTCCATCTAAGCTTTTATACGAATTAAGATATAAGTTTGACAATCTTATTGGCTTATTTTGTGTTTAGCTTATTTATTTTAAAGTTTTCTTAAAAGTTTTATCTTTTTAAAGTCCATTTTATAAAGTTTTCGTATTTTGTGTCTTGTAAGTTTTTAAATTTGTTGCTTATTGTCTCATCTTATTATCATTTCAGTTAAGTTTTGGGTAATTGCTTATTAGTCTTAGCATATTTAGCTTGTGCTTATTGCGTATCTACTTCCATCGGAAAGTGAACTTGGGTATTCCGACAGCTAACCCTCATTCCGATCGTGACAATCGGCTTAGGGTTTTGCATTCCGACAGAGGATTGCAATCTAGTAACTCCCCCTTATTCCGATCAAGATTCCGATATCTCATTGCGATCGTGGATTGCGACGGGTCTTAAGGCTACATTGAGACGAAGTGCTGCCAAAATTTCACTAGCCATATTCAGATAGTTTCCACATTCCGATCTAAGATTCCGATCTAACATTCGGATCTGAGATTTCGACAGGTTTGTTCAACATTCCGATAGGTGAAGTGTTATTCCGATAGAAATTGGTTTCAGTTATTCCGATAGGGGATTCGGATCACATTCCGATAGGAACATATTCCGATCATTATTCCGATGGAGTTGTAAGTTTGCATTCCGATACCTACATTCCGATATAGCAATCCGATGGCTTATGGTGACAGCATTCCGATGGAATTCCGATGGATTGGGGTTTTGTTTCACTTTTAAGTTTTGCATTTTTATTTAATTGTCAAATTTACTTTTCGTCAAGCTTTAAGTTTTGTGATTAATTAATTACTTTTACAGTTTTAATATTGCACCATTTAAGTTTTCATTAGTTTTAGTTTTAATTAACCGTCATTTACTTTAAAGTCTTGTAAATCTATTTTTCAACAACCAAAAATATTTGTTTTCACCAAAAGACGACTGAGTCACACTTAAACCAGTAATCAATTCTAAGAGATCGGACGATAATTTTTACATACAAAATCTCGACATTCAACGGCTTCTGTCCAGAACATGGTTGGAAGCTTGGAATCGGAAAGCATTGTTCTCGCAGCTTCTATTAGAGTCCTGTTCTTCCTTTCTGCAACACCATTCTATTGAGGAGTTCTTGCTGCACTATAATCTCTTTTGATACCTTTAGAATTACAAAGTGCTATGAGGTCTGCATTTTTGAATTCTGTTCCATTATCACATCGGATACCTTTTACCTTCATGGACAGCTGATTCTCAATTAGTGTAATAAAGTCCTTGAGAATTGAGTAGGTCTCACTTTTGGCAGCAATGAAGAAAACCCACGTGAATCTGCTATACCCATCAGTTACCACAAGACAGTATTGTTTGTGGTCAATGCTCCTAATGGAGGTAGGACCAAATAAATCCATGTGTAGTAGCTGCAATGGTTCAGTTATAAGGCCGAGAGCAGTAATGGTCTTGAAGGATGCTTTATGTTGGTTGCCTTTGCTGCATGCAAGGCAATTGATGTCATTTTTGAAAGTTTTGGGAGGTAAACCCGAGACCAAGTTCATATTTGCTAATTTGTAAATGGTCTTGAAGTTTACATATCCCATCATTCTTTGCCATTTAGTGGCTTCATCCCTAAGGATTTAGCAACCAAATAAGCTAGTTGACTAGTAGGATTAACTTCATTCAGCTTGATACTATAGAGATTGTGTCTTCTAGGGATTCTGAGTAGAACTTGTGAGTCATCCGAGAGCTTAAAGTCTTTGGATAACACCAGTGCATCAGTATCCGTAAATAGGATAAACTGCTTCTTGTCACAAATCTGAGAGACAAAGATCAAGTTGAAGTGTTGAAGTGCTTCCACATAATAGACCTGCTCAAAATTAAGGTTAGGTGTCTGAATCGTTCCTTTGCCAGTGATCCTTCCTTTACCACCTCCAAAGTATACCTTTCCGCCTTGAAATGGTACAAAGTTAGATAGAAGCCCTTTATTCCCTGTCATGCTCCTAGAGCATCCACTATCAACTATTCCTAGAGTAGGATCTTGGTTTGGAGTAACCTACAACAACAAGAAAAGATATATGCAAAAGTTAGTGTCTTAAGGGGACCCAAACCTTTTTAGGTTTAAACCTGCCTTGTGGATCTTTAGTAGATAGCCAAGAAGATTGATGAGATCCACTATTGTTCTTAGGTTGCCTATTCAACATATGGGTGTTATTGTTTGACCAAGAACAACCTGCCGAGGGCTTAACAGCAGTACCCAAATTTCCCAACCCAAAATACATTTGGTCTGAATGAAATGCATAATTCAGATTAAAGTTCTGAAAATAGTTGCTGGTTGGTCTATTAGGGATAAATCCATTGTTTCTCCAATGATCAGAACCTAAAGGAGAGGTCCTTCTAGAAGAAGAAAAAGATTGGGCACATGGGTTTAGTCTTCTAGAAGAATATGGAGCAACTCCTGGTGAACCAGGAGTAGGATATGCTGGATAAACAGAAGGATGTTGGTCATAAAAATCACAATCTTTAATCAAATGAAATTTACTCCCACAAACAAAACATGTTTTAAACGACCTTTTATTCAAATAATATTGTTTCATACTGCTAAATTTATTCACACAACTCTAGGAGAAACAGCATTCCTAGGACTCAATAAACAAGAACTAGACACAGTTGAAGTAGAAGCAACTCTCTCTTCACTCTTCCTAACACTAGTAGCAGCAGGGTCATTTGTCTTGGAGCTGGTAGGTCTTGACTCTTCACTTGAACCACATGATGCAGAGTCATTGGCTTTGTCACTGAAAGTACAAGAGACAAAGTCATTAGTATTAGTAGACCTTTTTGGTGACTCATGCATCTGTGATCCATCCAAGTCATTATGCCTAGATATGGGCATAAAAGGTCCTGTAAGAGGTGGAGGGACAACATGCATTGTTGTAGCTGGTTGAAACCTATTGTAGCTAGGTTTTCCCTCCTCCTCCTTGTCAGGATCAAAGACACTTGAAAAAGAAAAATCAAACACATCTTCTGAATCAATATATTTATCAAATCCTAACCCTCTCTTAGTCCTACCAGACATGCTACTATCAATTAACTATGAAAGATTCTTAGGTGCATTTTGCCATTTTTCAAATCTTAAAAGTGTAGCCTCCAATTTTTCCTTCATGTCTTGCTTATCCTTGATACTGTCATCTTTTACCTTTTCAGTGTATTTAAGCATATTGGTTGTGTTTTCTAAATCAATGTTCAGAATTCTAATTTTATCTTCATATTCACGTTGTGTTTCTTGAAGCCACCTCTTTTTTTGTTCCAATGTTTCTAAAGAATTCTTATATGCTTGAACCTCTAAAAAATACATATCATTTTGTTCATTTAATTCATTGTATTGAGACAACAGTTCTGAATATTTATCATGACAACCAAGAGAACAATGTTGTACCTTGTTGATCCTAAACATAGATCGGTAAGCTTTGTGTATACGAGATTAGATCAAGTAATACACGTAGAGAAACCTTTGTATATGCTTATGAATCTAAGTGTTATGCGGAATTTAACACTTAAACAAGAACACACAATGATATAAACAAACTTTCACTTTGATTATCAATATCAAACTTGCTTACAATGAAAGTAGTTTACGAATGATAACTTATATCAAACATTAACCTAAAGGTCTTCTTTTATAGACATAAGAAGCCTTGTACAATAATCTACGTATCAGCTATTCTAGGTAAAGATAAATATAGAAAATACATTGTCGTTCCTATCCTTACTAGAAGTATTCTAGAATATAATAAACGTGTAGAATATATCTTCCATCAGTGCTTGTCTTCAATGTGTCAACGCTTGACTTTATCTTGTCAACGCTTGAGCTGTCAGCGCTTCTTTTGTTCTTGTCAACGCTTGTTTTGTTCTTGTCAGCGCTCAAGTGATCTGGCCGTAATTTATTCCCAACAATCCTCCCCTAAACTTGATATCCACTCTTATGATCAAGTTTCTGAATAAGCATTAAGGACTAGGAGGAATCTTACAAACCTTCTCATATTGATAGTGAATAAATCTGATCAAATCTTTTGCCACGTCACTTGAATAATCTATTTCCAGCTCAGTGTCCTTCATCTTCTCCAAAATAGCTTTGGATATGAAATACTGACCATCCACAAGTAGATACTCAACAAACTTTGTAGAACTCAAATGGTATACACCAGCAGCTGAATATAACCTCCATTGAAGACCACTGAGGTCATCTTCAAGATCCTTCCATATTGCAGGATCCTCATCTTTTGGTCCACACATTCTTTTGAATGTGGTCCAAAGTTTTATTCCATTAGCTGAAGTTGGTGCTTCAGCCTCATACTTGGTCTGCAGCAACCTCCAAAGGTCCACCAAGTCTTCTCTATCACAACTTGCAAACAAAGATATGAGAGTGGTAAAAGTGTGTACCTCCTTGCCAAATCTGCCAATCTTCCAAAACCCACATTCATCTTCTTCATAGCTCACAATTGTGTTACTAGAATCTAATGGTAACACTTGCACCATATCTGAAGCTTCTAAAGGTGAGAGCTTGAGGCTCTTTCTGATGACAGCTTCACTTGGATATAGTGGATCCATATCTTTGGGAAACTCAAATGAAATTCCCTTCTTCACTGGCCTGGGAACAATCATAGCTTTCTTGAGTTCCATTTCTTCTGCAAGTTCTTCCTTTCTTTCATCTGAAAGTAGTTTGAGAGTGTTTGCTTCCTGCACTCTCACCCAAATGGGATAAGCCCTGCTTTCCAACTCATCAAATGTCAAAGCCTTCAACTTCTGATAAGTCCATCCAACTCCATGACATCTGAGCAACATAAAGTATAGCTCCCTTCTATCCCTTTTCAACTCTGAGAGAATATTACTTGCCTTGTGTTTCAAAATTACCTGGCAATCCTTCTGAACTCTAAGAAGAATCTCCAAACCCCATATTTGATCTGAAATGGTCAAGTCTGGATTCTCCATGCACCTTTCTTCCCAAGCATTGTACATTTGAACCACCTCTGGCATGTCAAAGTCAACCTGCAATTTCAACTCTCTCAGCTTCTCCTCAGCCAACTCATCACCATACTTAAGCCTTTCTGGTTCTATAATCATCACACTTGAGTCTGAGAAAGCTCCATCACTTCCTTCTTTTGAAGTCACAACAAATGGTGACTTTTCCTTTTCATCCTGTTTCATGATTTGTGCAGCCAATCTTCTATCAAATTCAACTTGAGCTGCATCCTTTGGAACAATCTCCTCTACCATTATACCCTTACCCTTATCTAGTGGATCAATTGTTGGTAAGGTGGATGGTGATACCTGTGTATAAACCTCCTTGATGATAGATGATGACTGGGATACATCACCTTCATGTGCAGGTCTGTCAACGCCCAATTTTGTCCTATTAGCGCCCAAAATATTTCTATCAGCGTCCAAATTCTCCTTGTCAACGCCCAAATATCCTCCCTCAGCGCCTTTTGTAACCTCTCTCAACATAGCTGTAAATGATAAATTTAAGTTGGTAGGAGAGACTAAGGACGTATCAAAACCTGTTTGTTTCTTCAAAGTTGTAAGGGCCCAGCAACATCCATTGATTGACCATCATGGCTGCCCTTATCACTCAGATTTATTGGATCTTCCTCCCATTTGGAAGATTCCTCCATACCCCGCCTAGCACGATCACTTTCCAAAACAACAATCCTCTCCCTCAATTGCTTGAGTTCAAGGCCTTGTGAGTTGACAACTTGTACTAAGTCTGCATTTTGCTTTTGCAAGCTTATGTAGACTGCCGTCAATTCCATAAGAGTCATTGGTTCCAGTCTGCCCTCTTCTGAAATGGGGATTTGACCTCCCAAGTCAGATTCATTGGGCAAGGATGAGGACTTAATGATGGTGGGACTGCCTTGGCCAGCTTCTAAGCCAGAACCAATAGTCCCAGCCTCATCCAGGTCACCAGCCACACTTGTGGTGGTGGTTCTCTCTGCTACATGGCTAGGACCACCAGAGGAGAACACTCCAGTAGTCCTTTGGCGTTTCATCAACCTATATTCAGGAGGTGTGGAAGATGGTGTGGAAGAATGGGTGGATGTGGGTTGGTTAAGGGGTGTTTGGGATTGTGAAGGTTGTGTGTCAGCGTTGGAAATAGGCACATCAACGCCAACATTGAGTGTGTCAGCTTTGAAGGATTCTGAGTCAATTTGCATGTGTTCAGGTGAAGGTAAAGGTTCAGGGATTGGTTCAAGTTGTGGTTGAGGGTCAATTTGTGGTTGGGGGTCTGGTTGGGGTTGTGCTGCTGCAATAACAGCAAGCATAGCTTGGGTTAAAGGTAGGTCACGATGAGGTGGTGAATTCATCTTCATAAAAATAGCTTTCTTTTGCTCAGGGATCTTATAAAAATCATTGTGATCCCTTGAGAAGTAACCTTGGACATCAAAAACCATTTGCAGAAAACGGGGATAAGCTAAAGTCATTTTGTTCCCCTTGTTTTTACACATGCCCTCAAAAATCATTTTAGAATAATTAAATTTTTGCCCTGTTGCAATGCACACAATAGCACTTGCAATGGATCTATTAATCTCATTGTGTGCAGTGCATTTGGGACTCAAACATTGAAGGAGGACATGTATGAGGTACTTCCAAGCTGGGGGAAATTCCTGCTTATGATACTTGTTTAAGGTACCTTCATCAGGAAAAGGATATCCCAAAGCCCTAAGCCCTTGTTCTATTTCATTTATGGGAAGGGTGGCTATACCATCAGCATCATCAAGATGCAAGGCTTGGCATACCAAAGCCTCAGTAACCACCCAAGGTCTCCCATGAACAATAGAAGTCAATGTGGTCACTCTATTAACTGTTGAGGAACTGACAGTGTTCCAAAACTGCTTAATATGTGTGACTGGAATGAGTGGTGCATGAGAAATAGCATACCTTAAAGGGGATGCGTTCAAATACGCCACCATTTGTGTGTATTGGGGAAACAGAGTATCATCAGCTTCAAGATATGCAATCATGTTGTGTTGAGATCTGAACCCCAATTCCAATTCTGATGGTCTAAACTTTGGTGCCATTGATGAAAGCTGTTAATTTTAAGTTAAGAAGATAAAGTTGATTAGAGAAATATGTGTTAGACAAGAATTATAGATACCCTGTTTAAAATAGGAGCCAAATTTATAGGAGAAGAAAATGCATGTGATAGGCCCAAAAATAGGCAAGTATTTTCAAAAATCAATCATGAAAATATTGAAAAAGTTATAAGTTATCTCATGCATTAAATGAAAGTAACAACTCCTAAAATTACGGCCTAAAAATATGTCAAAAAGTAACAACTGGGTAGGCCCCATTGAGTGTCAACGGTCAAAAATAACCTATCAACGCCCAACGGCTATAATCTTGTCAATGTTTGCCTATAGCCATGTCAGCGACCAATTTGGTCACAACAACGCTTGGAAATTCTTGTCAGCGTCCAAAAATAAAAATGTTTTAAAAATTAAAAATGACCTTAACAAGTAATTTATCCTAGAGAAGATAACCAAAAGCTGATAATTATTATAGGGCGGCAAGCACTGTCCAGTTATGCACACTTGCTTAAGCAAGATAGACATAACAGTCCTCTAGTGTCCCTTGTTAACCAAAACTCTTAACAACCAAGTTACCTTACAAAATTCCTTGTTACTCCCAGGTAAATCCCATAATAAAAGTATTCCCAAGTCTCCCAACAGACCACAACCAATTCTAGGCCAAAAATGTCTTGGCAGCATGCATAGTATATCAACTTTGCATGCTACAGTGCCTCATGATTTAGTAAAACTAACTCATACTCACCTGTGGATACAATCTAGAATTGTGATAAGAGTATCATATGAATACCCAAAACATCCTAAAGGTTCCTAAAACCTCCCCTTAAACTATGATACAAAAGTTTGCTAAAATCATGCATGAACACAAAAAATTTATGTCAAGATAGGAATTAAACATTCCAACCATCATCCATAAATAAAAACTTGTCCAAATGATTCTCCATTGATCTATAAGCAACTCTGTATCCAATGGTATACTGCTAACACCATCTGCACATTTAGATTGAAAACCACAAAACTAACATTGTTGCTGACAACGTCCCGATAACACATGACAGCGTTGAGGGAAGCTTTGTCAGCGTTAGACAATTATATTGCTGACAACGTTGCAAAAACACTTATCAACGTTCAAGCAACCTTTGTCAGTGTTAGGAAAATATAGTGGAAAATCTAAATCATCAATAAGACCAATAATAATGCATCATCTTGTACATACTTTTACAAAAAGACTCCAAAACACATATTATGTGAGATTGACCATTCCAATACTTGTTACCAAGTATTGAAATCTCCCAGCATCAAAAGGTTTAGTTAATAAATCTGACACATTTTCCTCAGTGTCAACCCTATCTGGTTGTATTAAACCTTTCTCAAAGCAATCTCTTATAAAATGGTGTCTAATTTCTATGTGTTTAGTTTTAGAATGATGTACAGGATTCTTAATGATGCATAAGGTACTATTATTGTCAACAAATATCTTAGTATGCTTGAAATTGTACCCATAGTCCAACAGTTGGTTCTGAATCCACAACACTTGTCCACAACAAGCAGCTGCAACAACATACTCTGCTTCAGTTGTAGAATTGGCCACCACTGTTTGTTTCTTGCATTGCCAAGATATTAACCTGCTCCCAAGAAACTGACATCCACCAGTTGTGGATTTCCTATCAAATTTATCACCTCCATAATCACTATCTGAATATGCAATCAGCTCCAATGGTGAATCCTTTGGGTACCACAAACCAAGACCAGGATAGCATCTTAAGTACCTAAAGATCCTCTTCACAGCATAAAAGTGACATTCTTTGGGAGTCACTTGATGACGTGCACAAGCACACACAGCAAACATGATGTCAGGTCTGGAGGCAGTAAGATACATCAAGGATCCAATCATGGATCTATAGTGCCTGACATCAACATCTTTCCCATCTCCAATCTTTCCCCAAGGGTGTTCTCTATCCATAGGAGTAGTAGCCCTCTTTTCATGTGGAGAAAAGCCAAACTTCTTCAAGATCTCAGCAACATATTTGTCCTGGGAGATGAAGATACCATCTTCTTTCTGCTGAACTTGTAAACCAAGAAAAAAGTTCATCTCCCCCATAGCACTCATCTTGAATTTGTCTGTCATAAGCTTCGATAAATCCTCACTCATCTTTGGATCAGTAGACCCAAAAATGATATCATCAACATAGACCTGGAGAAGCAACACATCCTTGCCTTTCTTCTTTGTAAATAGTGTCTGATCTATGGTGCCCCTCTTGAATCTATTGTCCACCAAATAGGTAGACAAAGTACCATACCATGCTCTAGGGGCTTGATGAAGGCCATACATAGCCTTTTTGACTCTATACACTTTATCTGGATGCTCTGGATCCTCAAAACTAGGAGGTTGCATTACATATACTTCCTCAACAATAGTTCCATAGAGGAAAGCACTCTTGACATCCATTTGATAGACTGTGAAGCCCATGCAGGATGCATAGGCTAGAAAGATACTAATAGCTTCAATCCTTACAACTGGTGCAAAGACTTCCTTATAGTCTATCCCCTCCTCTTGTGTATAACCTTGAGCCACTAACCTTGCCTTGTTTCTGACCACAATGCCTCTTTCATCTCTTTTGTTCCTGAGAGCCCATCTTGTACCTATAGGTCTGACATATCTAGGACAATCAACCAGCTCCCAAACATCCTGAATTGCAAATTGGTGAAGCTCATCCTGCATTGCTTCCACCCAACTTGGTTCTTTGAGAGCATCAAATATTTTCTTGGGTTCCTCTTGTGACAGAAAACATGCAAACAAACATGCTTGCACAAGAGGGGTATCAACCTTCTTGTGTATATTAGCAATAAACCCACCAAGACCTTGATGAGATCTTCTAGTCTGAACTGGAGTATTAACATTACCAATGATTTGAGAAGGAGGATGATTCTTTGCTACTGAAGTAAGTATTCCTCCCTCAAAAAGTCTGGTATCTTCAACTTCATTCTCCATGTTGCTAATATCTTCTTCATCAGACTCTCTTACATCAACATGAGGATGAACCTCTTGACATAAATTGGAAGGTTCACCTTGTTCAAAATTGGAAGAGAAAAGATGTTCAGTATTGTTGTCAACGCCTGAATCTTGTTTGTCAGCGCTAGGGCTAACAACGCTTGAAGTGTGGTTGTCAACGTTTGAACCATCAACCTCTGAATTGGTCTTGTCAGCGCTAGATTTGCCTTTGTCAGCGCCTGAAGGACCATGCATGTTTGTATCTGGTAGTACTTGGAAACCACCATTATCTTGTCCAGCAGCAGCAGCAGCAAAAGCATCTGTCCAAATGGGAATGGTAACATATTCTAGGATAGGAGATGTCTTTTCTGCTTATGATCCAACCTTTTCATGAACCTGAGTACCTGAAACATCAACAACTTGTTCCTCCATAACATTTGAAGTTACCTTCACAATGTCTGGATTAGTGACAGGCATATAATTTAAAGTTCTAGATAAAGGTTCCAAGTCAAACAACGAATTAGGACCACTTTCAGGATCACTGGGTTTATTCTCTAAAAACCTAACATGTACTCTTTCAACTATACGTTTGTCCTCTTTAAGATAAACCCTATATCCCTTGCTCTGCACTGAATACCCCATGAAGTAACCCTCGTCACCTTTTGCACTAAATTTCCCTAAGGCATCACTAGTGTCTAAAACTACTACATGACAACCAAAAGGTCTGAGAAAACCAGTATTAGGTTTTCTACCCCAAAGTAACTCATAAGGTGTTTTGTTCTGAATTTTGTTAACCAATGCTCTATTTTGCACATAGCAAGCTGTATTAACAGCCTCAGCCCAAAAGGCTATAGGAAAGTGAGCATCAGCCAACATTGTTCTGGCTGCTTCAATTAGGGTTCTATTTTTCCTCTCAGCAACCCCATTTTGTTGTGGGGTTCTAGCAATACTAAATTGCCTTGTAATTCCTTTCCTGGCACAGAAATCATCTAGCTTCTTATTCCTAAATTCTCCACCATTATCACTCCTAAGCATTTTAACCTCATTGCCAGACCTCTTCTCAATCTGAGTGATAAAATCAATTAGAACATCAGCTGTGTCACTCTTCATAGCTAGAAAGAATGTCCAAGTAAACCTAGAAAAGTCATTTGTGATGATAAAACAATATGACTTACCATTCAAACTTTCTATATTGGTTGGACCAAAGAGGTCCATGTGTAGCATATGAAGAGGTCTAGAACTAGTGTGCACCTGTTTGGACTTTAATGAGACCTTGTGGTGCATGCCTTTAAGACATGCAACACAAGAGTGGTCATTGTGGAAGGCCTTTTCAGGCAAACCATCAACTAAACCAAGTTTCACAAGCATATTAATATTTTTTAAATTTATGTGCCCTAGTCTTCTGTGCCACAAATTACTCTCATCTACTGAGGCCTTAGCATAAAAACAAGACATATTATTATTCATTTTAATCCCATTTAAATTTACATTATATATGTCCTTATGCCTAGGTGTTCTATACTCGATATATTTCTCATCAGGGATCTTAAAATCCTTGCTTAACACCAAATACTCAGTATCAGTAAAAAGAAATTTATTTTTGTTATCACAAACTTGTGATACACTAAACAGGTTGTAATCAAGTTCTTTTACCAGGAAGACGTTTTCAAAACGCAAATTCTTGGTGAGAAGGGTTCCTTTGCCTGTGATAGTACCATATCCGCCTCCAAAGTATACCTTATCACCATCCTCAATGGGAGTGAAGTTCGTCAAGTAGTCTTCCTTCCCTGTCATGTGCCTTGAGCATCCACTATCCCAATATCCATAATCATTGACCTGTCGTTGAATGCCCTGCACATAAAGAAAACGAATTAGTTTTCTTTGGGTACCCAAGTCTTAAAAGACTTGGATTCATTTGGTTGTTCAATAAGAACAGACTTAGTTCTCACAAAAACCCCAATCTCATCCTTCTTAGGATGAAATACCCAGTTAACCCCAATAGGTTTTGTAATGACCTTTGAAATGTAATTAAATCTATTGCAAGTCATTGAAATTCCATTATCATTAAGGTTTTGATCTTTCTTGGGTCTCCATGTTAATCTTGAAGAAGCTTTAGACCCCTTACCTTGTGGCTGCAAATATTTAGGTCTGGTCAAGTTTCTGTCAGCGTTAGAATTTGTCCTGTCAACGGTGAATTTACCCTTGTCAGCGTTGAACCTAGGGTTTGCTACAGAAACCCATTGCCTATTTGACTAGGTGTTTGTCTTTTGAAATGGTCTTTGTCCATGAGTGTTAGACCCTCTAGTAAAGAATGGGGCACGTCTAATCACTTGTGGACTTTGCTGCACACAAGGTTTGGGTCTGACAACGTTTGACTTCCTAACAACGTTGACTTTGTTCCTGTCAGCGCTGAAATTATTCCTGTCAGCGCTGGCTTTGGAAGCGTTGACACACTTGTATGCCAAGTGTGAAAAGCTACCACAAGTGTAACAAGCTTTTCTAGACACAACCTTAGGTCTAGAAGAGAAGAAGCCTGTTCCATGATTGCTAACTTGGCTCTTGGGAGACCTAGTATTCCTATACATCTCTGCATATTTAATGGTAGGTCTTCTAACAGAGTTTGAGCCTAGGTCAACAGCTTTACCAGTGATTGGGTTAGTAACCTTAATGGGTGTTGACTCATTTGGACTTTCACATAGCAAGCCACCCTTGACAAATAAAGTAGGGTTAGCCTTCTTCCACTCCTTCAGGTCAGTCAATTTTTGTTGATACTCTTCAACTGGAGTGACAACTCTTGGTGGAGGAATGAATTCCTCCTCTTGGAGCTCTGGCAAACCAGTCCAAGATAGGTCCTTTTGTTGGACACCATAGAAGTCACCAGCTGGTGGTGGAACCAAAGAGTAATCATTCATCCCAATCCCAGTCATGTCCTTAGGATCCCTTTGTTTAGCTACACAGTCTCCTAGGGTTTGGGTGGCTCTATCAAATCTTTGAATTTTAAGGCCAACATTATCTTTATTCTTAATGGCCTCATCTAATTTAGACTGTAATTCACCATTAACCCTTTCCATGATGTTTCTAATATCCATACTAGCCTCCAACTCATGTTTTAAGATATTGATTTTATCTTTTAAGTCAAATTCCATTTTCTTGTATTTAGAAACGATTTTCTTAGTTTCAGTAAGAGCTAGTTGGTAATTAGACAATTTACATCTTTCAGTACTCATATTATCTAATAATCTTAACACCTCTTTGTTAAGTCTTTCAGTATTTAACCTACAACCTTTGCTACAAAAAGCGTCATCATATACCTCATTATCAGATGAAGGGGAGGAGTGTGCCATGAGAGCATATTCAACATGCTCTTCTTCTTCAATATCAGCAACCAAATCTTTGTCCTCTTCAACATTCTTAGCCAGATAGCTCCAATCCCATCCCATACCATCAATTCCTTGAACTGCAACCATGGCTTTGGAATCCTGAGCTTTGACAATCTGACTTGAGGGTTTACCAGCATCAGATCTTCTAGGAGATCTGCATTCCCTCAGAAGTGCCCCATACGATGACAGTTGCAGCATTCAACTTTGGATTTATCAAATCCAGCTGTGTCTTTAGCATTGAAGGTCATCTTCTTGTTAAACCTTCTATTCCACCTATTTGCTCTTATACTAGCAAGAGCCATGTTCCACTTGATGTCCATCTCTTCCAAATGCTCATCACTTATCTGCTCAAGGTCCTCATATGTAATCACTGAACCATTGGGCAAAGAAGCAATGTAAGCACAAACAGTATCCAAATCTAAACCAGCAGGTTTAACTCTTGGGGAGTCATTCTTGTATGTGTCAGCGTCTAAAAAGGAGGCGTTGACAGGACTTGTTCCAGCGCTGACATATGATGATCCAGTAACTGGATGCATGTAAGAGTCTATCTGATTGAATTGACCTTCACTATGAGAGAAGAAGGCCATGTTGCTGTTGGTAGATTTGCTTCCATGTTCTAAAAGAGTTTCATCTTCCAACAGCCTTAGCTTGTTGTAGATGTCATCAAACGAGGAGCTCTTGTAAGTATTGTTGGCAAGAATAGATCTTGCCTCAATCTTCCATGCCTCACCAAGACTTTTAAGAAAGGTAGCATTGATGTCAACATCACCAACTTGTGTCCCCATGAAGGACAACTTGCTTGTAATGTCAAGCAATCTGCTTCTCACACTACTTAGTTTCTCATTGGGTTGAGCTTTGAAGACAGCATAATCATGCAGAAGTTGCTTTTTCTTTTCTTCCTTAGTGTCTGCATTGCCACCATATGCAACTTCAAGAGCTGCCCAAAGATCCTTAGCAGATTCATAGCCTCTATATTTATGCTGGTTTTCTTGTCCCAAAGAGACTTTCAGAATATTTAGGGCTTTCATGTCAACCCTTCTCTTTGCTATGTCATCAGCAGCCATAGCTCTACCATCTCCAGGTTTTTCTCTCTTAGCCTCTTCAAGACATCCAGCAACAGTTGTTCTTTGAGCAATGGCATTAAGAATCTTTTGAGCCTTATCGAATGTGTTTCCATATTCAATAATCTCCCAGAGTGTGTAGTCGTAGATCCCCAGATATTGTTCAAATTTGAACTTCCACAAGTCAAAGTTGGTTGCATCAAGCATGGGAATCTTGATGTTTGGTAAGGCTGAGGAAGAGGAGGTTATTGCTTCAGACATGATGTTGTTAGGGTTTCTGAGAAAATTAGGGTTTTGGTGAGTTTTAGGGTTCTGGTGTTCTTTATGATCAAAAGTTCCTCAACAAGCTCTGATACCACTTGTTAATCCCAAACTTAGATCGATTAGCTTTGTGTATACGAGTTTAGATCAAGTAATAAACGTAGAGAAACCTTTGTATATGCTTATGAATCTAAGTGTTATGCGGAATTTAACACTTAAACAAGAACACAAAATGATATAAACAAACTTTCACTTTGATTATCAATATCAAACTTGCTTACAATGAAAGTAGTTTACGAATGAAAACTTATATCAAACATTAATCTAAAGGTCTTCTTTTATAGACATAAGAAGCCTTGTACAATAATCTACGTATCAACTATTCTAGGTAAAGATAAATATAGAAAATACATTGTCGTTCCTATCCTTACTAGAAGTATTCTAGAATATAATAAACGTGTAGAATATATCTTCCATCAGTGCTTGTCTTCAATGTGTCAACGCTTGACTTTATCTTGTCAACGCTTGAGCTGTCAGCGCTTGTTTTGTTCTTGTCAACGCTTGTTTTGTTCTTGTCAGCGCTCAAGTGATCTGGCCTTAATTTATTCCCAACATACCTGAGGTAAGATGCCCATAAGAGCAAACTCTTCTACTTCCTCGGTATTAGATAGATTCCCAGCAATCATTGCAAACACATCAGTAGAAGGTTCAACTGTTTCTAGAGTAGTATTCTGATGATCACTCCAGTTGACCATAGAGTCAACAGACACCAAAGCTTTCTTGTCATCCTTCACCTCCTGAATCTTGAAGGCTGAGTACCTGTTCTTCTTCTTGCTTCTATCAAACCTTGCTGGCTCTCTTGGGTTGTAGTTAAACTTCCGACCGACTTTCTTCTCAAACCTGTGAACCCGGAGAGTGAGCATGGCCATCTACCACTTGAGATCCATTTCATCCAGGTCAAGTTTATCAACCTGTTTGAAGTCATCAAAAGCAAGTTGCTGTTGTGGATCAACATAAACAACAAAAGAGTAAAGAATAACTTCTACCATGCTACCAGACTTGGATTTTGGTTCAGGGGTAGAAGTATGCTGAGAAGACAAAATTTAGCTTGGGCTACTAGGATAAGACATGGGACTAGATCCCATGGAACTCACAAAGGCAGAGTTAGCAGGAGTAGGAAAATAATCACTTGATTATCCTCTCACATGAGGCTCAAAGGTTTTGAGCTTATAAAACAAATCATCAAAATTAAGATAGTCAAGGCCACCTTTTATTTTAAGAGAGATTACCACCTGATTCCATGAGTAGGGTAAGGCTCTAAGAAACCTTGCATTGATATCTCCATTGTCAGGTTTCGACCTGAGTTGATTCAACTGGCTCTGTATCTTTTGGAACCTGTCATACCCTTGATGAATACCTTTAGTTTCTGAGATCTTGAATTCTTTGAATTCATCTCTCAACATGGATCTACGCATTTTCTTTGACTCCTCATTCCCACCAAACCTTGCTTTTATTCCGTTCCAGATCTCTCTAGCATCATCCAGGTGATAAAAGTCACCCATGTGATCATCAGGAAGAGACTGAAGCAAAATAGTTTTTGCTTTGATCTCCTTCTGAACAGATGTTATTTCTTCATGAGTTTTAGGGTCAAGAAGAATAATATTACCATTCTTGTCTATTCTAGTAAACCTCTTGCTGTTTCCATTCAGAATAATCTTCCAAAGATCTTGATCAGTGTTGGTGATCCAGCATTCCATCTTCA
The DNA here is from genome assembly GCA_025667525.1 of Glebionis coronaria. NCBI lineage: Eukaryota > Viridiplantae > Streptophyta > Magnoliopsida > Asterales > Asteraceae > Glebionis > Glebionis coronaria. The sequence goes on from JANFOE010002236.1 coordinate 99,943, forward strand.
TTGCCCAGCTATCATACTCATCCTTTTTCAGAAGAGGAAACTTTCCATTTGTGTTGGAAACCGTAGCAATGATCTGCTGAGGTTGTTGTGTTTTAGGGGTGCTATCTTCTCCTGTTTGAGTAGAACTCGAGGCAGACGTGATTAAACAAAGACGTTAGTAATAAGAAAAATTGATTCTTCTTGTACAGAGACTATCCCAGGCTCTGTTACCACTTGTTGGGTCCACTAGATGTGGATCTTGCAGCCTGTTAGGAACGGTGAACGACTTCTGTAATCACAAGACTATTCACAGAGAGACTCTAAATGAACCACAAAGTATAAGTGCGGAATACAAATACTATGAACAAGAAGAACAGAATAACTATAATGACTTGATCCTTTACTAAGGATTTCTAATATTAATATAAACTAGAATAATGTTTGATGAAGGTGTGTATAACCCTTCTGCCTAAGGTTCCTTTTATACTACAAGGAAACCCTAATACATCAATAAACCAAAACGTGTGAAACTGATATGCATATCCTTTCCTAACATATCTCATGCATATCCTAACAGAATACTCAAAATAATAAAGTTTGACTTTCTAAAGACTAGGAGCACGTGTTGCTCCTACTACTACTAGGACCAGGAGGAACTATGATACAAGGCTTTTGTATGGGGTTCAATTTAAGATCTCAGTATCTTCTCGAATCGATCACGGTTCAAAGTGGAATAGTTGTTCTTGGTTACAAAAAGGGGTTTGGTTTTCTAAGCTACTAAAAAGGTAAATGCGTGAAGTAAATAAAGATAAACTAAAAGCAAGCAATTAATTAAAAGCAGTTAATAAAATAAAGCATGAATTAAAATTAAACAATTAAACAATAAATCAGAAACAATAGAATAACCTTTACTGAAAAATGCTTGATTCGAAATATAACACAAAAGGTTCATTCGGAATAACCTTGATGCGGAATAAATCTGCTCATTCGGAATGTTCCTTGATCCGGAATAAAATGACAAAAACTGCTCATTCGGAAGAATTGGACTCGTGTGGAATAAAATGATTCATGCGGAATAATTGCTAGTAATTGCTCATTCGGAATACATGCTCATCCGGAACACATGGTGATTCGGAATACTTTTGTTCATGCGGAATACTTTTGCTCATGCGGAATAAATGAACTGATCCGGAATAAATATGTGCTCATCCGGAATATTGATTATTCCGAATGAATGACACTGATTCGGAATAACTAAAAGAGATTTGCTGATTCGGAATATTTAGATTGATCCGGAATATTTAATCAAAAAACTTCATTCAGAACTTTTAAGAAAAAACTAATTCAGAATATTTTAAAAACTTTGACTCTGAATATACATACTCATCCGGAATGTTGATTATTCCGGATGAACAGACTGATTCGGAATAATCTGAATGAAACCTTCGTCCGGAATAAAAACTGAATCGGAATATTTAAATCAACAACTCCATTCGGAATGTTTTCAAATCACACCTTCATCCGGAATAAATGTTGCTCATTCGGAAATCTGGGGATTTTGAAGCCGAAGAACAGGGAAGTATCAAAAATACGATTTTAAGCCAAACTCAACCAAGTTTTTAACCAAAACTTAAACCAAGATAACTACTAATCATCTAATAATCATAAACATCAAACCAAAACAATAAAAACACAAAACCCACTTACTTTTAAAGATCAAAATCAACCAAATAAGAACTTAAGACTTTGAATCAAAAAGAGAAAGATGAACAAGATTAAAGGAAATATTTTATTGAAAGATTAAGGTTAAATAATCAAAAGGAAGGATTAAAGCTTACAAGATTTGTGAATCAACAAAAATGAAAAATCACCAACACCTTAATGGTGTTGGTTACCCTACGAAACAAAGAAAGAAAAAGACTGGAAAATAAAAACTAAAAACTAGTCTAATGTGTGGAAGGGATCTTCTATTTATAGGAGATGTGGTTGGTTGGTGAGTGGGCTTTCTTCCTTTCTTTTTGTCTTCTCGTCTTTTCAGAAAAGTTGACGTTTTCGATTTCGATTCGGGATTTATCGACGAATAAATACAACTCGTCTTTTAATTTCTTCGTTTAATAGACTTGAGTTCTTCGACATATGTAAATCTTCCATCTTTGGTCCTTTTCTTCGATAAATCTTCAAATAGGTCCATTGACTTCAAATCTTTTGCATCTCTTAGACAATAGACTTTGTCTTGAGTCTTTTTCTTCGATAAAACCCGTGCAATCCCATGTTTTCTCCAATATTTATCCGGTTGGCCCTGAAAACACAACAAAAACACCAACCACGCATAATTCCAAACAAATGACATTAAATACGTGTTTTGGTCTCGTTTTAGCAAGAAATAAGTGGTAAAAGGATGGGTGTTTTCACACCTATCAAATCCCCTACACTTAACCATTGCCATGCCCTCATGCAATGCTTAGTGACAAAGCAAATTTACACTTTCCTCATAATCAATCAACCTTGGCCTTATTAACATACTACTTAAACAAAAATTAAAGTACTAAGAGAAATTAAAACTTTAAAGGAAACAAAAGGATAGAAAACCATTTTCACTAGAAAATAGCTACTTGGAAATAACTTGCAAAGAGATCAAGGACTTACATTAGGGCTTTGGTGATGCGAAGATTTATCACCCTCAAGTTTCACGTTCCCCAAACTAAGCTTAAAAACGAGATCATTGTTATTATTAGTTAGCAAAACAAACACTTACACACATGGCTTAATTATATGCTTAAACTCCCTTATTCCTAGGTGTATCTCTTATATTTTATTGTTATCTTAGAATGATCACGAAGATGCATTTTTGGACTTAATGCGATAGTTTATTTAGGCTGAAAGCAAAGTAGGACGATTTGATTAATAGTTAGCTAAAGGACAAAATCTCTTAAAACTGCTTCTCGGGATATCAAAAAGTTCATATCTTGGCATAACTCGCTTCACAATTTGAGACCTTTCTCGGGCCGATATTTGGCATGTACTTCATACTTCATATCTTGAGAGACGTTCTTGAGATAATGGTCTTCTCTTCGTTAATAGAGTTTCTTCACTTGGAGACTTTTGAGGGATACTCCAACTTTGTTGACCACGACTTCATCATTATTTCTTCAATCGTTAATTGGGATTTTGAGATACAACGATCCGCCTCCTTTTCGGACTTGGATCTATTTATCCTCATACCTTGTTAGGGTCTTTTCGGATATACTTCTCCATGATTTTTATGGGAGTTGATTTCTTTTCGTCGTGAGTCTTGATCCTTCATATTGATTTTGGGAATAATGCTTTTTACATCACCTTGAATCTTTAGCAATAAAATGGAATCCTCATGCCTTGTTAGGGCCTTTTCGGACTCGCCAATCTTCGCGCCCCGCTTAATTAGTTATGCCTTGTCTATGAACTCTTATCATTACCGAGCAACTTTTAAGCGATCTTGGGCTAGAAGCTAAGTTATTCAATAAAATCGTACGAACTTACTTATTGCAGATAAATTATTAGCAAGCGATGGGAGAATAGGCTTATAATCACACCAAGTGTGCTTGTGCAAGAATACCGACTTATAATTGACTCTATCATTTCTCGTTCTCCATAATTTAAAATCTCAAGTAATGAGACTCGTGGATGCTTAGCCTAATAAACCAATTAAGGTCTACATGGTTAAGGATACTTGCTAGAATAAACTTGGATAAGTCTATTCGGGTTGAGTCAAAATAATCGCAATGGGCCTAATATGTCAAAGACTTCTAAACTAGCTACACCACTTTATTAATATTTTTGACTTTATTGTGGGATATATACATATGAAAGCAACAATAAAAATTTAAAAATTACGACTATATGGCCAAAGTTAATTAAAAATTTGAAAAATGCTGAAAAAGATGATTTTCCGGTTAAATGAAGGCATTTTAATGGAAAAGTCCACTTAAAACTTCGATAGAAGTCCCCCCTACACTTAATATAAACATTGTCCTCAATGTTTAAGCATGTGGGAAAAGTCTCCCCTAAACTTATGACATTGTGCACGTTGGTTAAATCAAGCTAAGGAAGAGACGACTAAAGTGATCAATTTCAAATGTGAGTATGAAGAAAATTGAATCACGATAGTTGAGAGATAGAACCGGATTTCGAATAACACGGGAGCATGGTTCTTCAAAGGTTCCAAAAGTGCATTCATCCCTGTAATCACATCACCACACAAACACAAACAACCTATATAGGTCCCCCTACACTTAGGAGGTAAAACGGAAAAGGATAGATACTCGGGTTGCCTCCCGAGGAGCGCTTGTTTTTGATAACCGAGTCACGAGCCTGACTCGGTCCCGAACTAATTCATGGGAAACATGGTGAGGGATGGAATCATCTCATGAGAGATGACCTCACCAAAGTACAACTTCACTCGTTGGCCATTCACCTTAAAATTAGGTCCATTAGGTTGAGCGAGCTCGAGAGTACCATATGGAAAAATTTGGGCAATGGTGAATGGGCCGGACCAACGAGATTTCAGCTTGCCTGAAAAGATTTTCAACCGAGAGTTGAAGAGTAAAACTTTGTCTCCAACTTGGAACTCTCGGTTTTTAATCTTAGAGTCATGAATGAGCTTAGTTCTTTCCTTATAGATCAAGGAATTTTCATAAGCATCATTCCGGAGTTCATTGAGCTCATTGAGTTGGATTTTGTGTAGGTCACCGGCTTTGTTGATGTCGAAGTTAGCCCACTTCAAGGCCCAGTAAGCCTTGTGCTGCAACTCAATGGGGAGGTGGCATGCTTTCCCGTACACGAGACGATATGGTGTACAACCAATCAGAGTCTTGTAAGCGGTACGAAAAGCCCACAGAGCATCATCAAGTTTATCGGCCCATGAGGCACGATGCTCTCCCACGGTTCGTTCAAGAATTTGCTTTAAGCCTCGATTAGAGATTTCAGCCCGCCCATTAGTTTGTGGGTGGTATGCGGTAGAAAGACGATGATTGACACCATACTTAGCCATGACTCTTGCGAATTGATCATTGCAAAAATGAGTCCCGCGATCACTAATAATGGCACGAGGCACACCGAATCTAGCGAATAGCGACTTCAAAAAGTTACAAACCACCCTTGCGTCGTTAGTGGGTAAAGCTTTGGCTTCAACCCATTTAGAAACGTAGTCAACGGCTACAAGGATGTATTTGTTTCTTTTTGATGAAGGGAATGGACCCATAAAGTCGATGCCCCATACATTAAAGATTTCACATTCTTGTATGAAATTTTGAGGCATCTCATCTTTATGTGTGATCTTGCCTTGTCGTTGGCAAGCATCACAATTTTTCACCATTTCGTGAGCGTCACGATAAATGGAGGGCCAATAAAATCCCGATTCAAACACTTCCTTTGCAGTGAAGTTGGGACCAAAGTGACCACCGGTGGGTCCTTTGTGGCAAGCTTCGAGAATGTCTAAAGCTGCCGGTCCATCAACACATCGGCGAATAATCAAATCAGCGCATTGTTTGAAGAGATACGGATCATCCCAAAAGTAAGTCTTAATATCCTTAAAGAACTTTTTCTTTTGTTGGGATGTTAACCCGTCAATGAGAATTCCACCCGCCAAGTAGTTTGCAATGTCCGCAAACCACGGGGTCTCATCACAATTCGAGTTGATAGACATTAAGGTCTCAAGGGGAAAAGAGTCATTGATCTCTTTGCTCGGATGATCCCTTGATAAGGATCCTCAAGTCTACTGAGATGATCCGCGGCTAGGTTTTCAGCTCCCTTCTTATCACGAATTTCGATTTTAAATTATTGAAGTAGCAAAACCCAACGAAGAAGTCTTGGCTTAGAATCTTGTTTAGTTAACAAGTACTTCAACGTAGAATGATCGGTGTACATGATGGTAGTGGAAAGGACAAGATAGTGGCGGAATTTTTCAAAAGCATAGAAAACAGCTAAAAGCTCTTTTTCGGTTGTCGTGTAATGCAATTGAGCCCCTGTCATTGTCTTGCTAGCGTAATGGATCGGTTGGAAGTGTTTGTTCACTCTTTGGCTAGAAACCGCTCCAATAGCAAAGTCGCTAGCATCGCACATCAACTCGAAAGGTAGCTCCCAATTAGGGGTAACCAAGACCGGTGCCTTGGTTAGTTTATCCTTAAGAAGGTTGAAGGCTTCAATACACTCTTTGGAAAAGATAAAAGGAGTATCTTTTTCCAAGAGGTGGGTCATCGGGCGAGCGATTTTAGAAAAATCTTTGATAAATCGACGGTAGAAGCTCGCACGACCAAGGAAACTTCTCACACCCTTCACGGTTGAAGGCGGAGGCAATTTTGCAATAACATCGACTTTAGCACGGTCCACTTCAAGACCGGCTTTGGAGATTTTGTGTCCTAGCACGATGCCCTCTTTTACCATGAAATGGCATTTTTCCCAATTAAGAACAAGGCGAGTGTCTTCACACCGCTTAAGCATACGTTCTAAATTAGCAAGGCAAGCAGAGAATGAATCGTCATAAATCGAGAAATCATCCTTGAAGACTTCCATAGTTTCTTCAACCATGTCATGGAAGATAGCCATCATACACCTTTGGAACGTCCCAGGAGCATTGCATAAACCGAAAGGCATGCGTTTGTAAGCAAATGTTCCATAGGGACAAGTGAATGTGGTTTTCTCTTGGTCTTTGGGATCGATGGGAATTTGAAAATACCCGGAGAAACCGTCTAAAAAGCAGTAATAGTCATTACCCGCTAGACGCTCGAGCATTTGATCCATGAAAGGAAGAGGAAAATGATCTTTTCTCGTTGCATCATTAAGTTTACGATAGTCGATACAAACTCTCCACCCAGTAAAGAGACGAGTAGGAATCAACTCGTTGTGTTCATTGGGAACAACGGTTATTCCGCCTTTCTTTGGCACACAATGGACGGGACTTACCCATGGCGAATCCGAAATAGGGTAAATCATTCCGGCATCAAGAAGTTTGATAACCTCGTGTTTGATGACGTCATGAATTCGAGGATTAACCCTTCTTTGGCATTGGATTGCGGGTTTAAAGTCATCTTCCATGAGAATTTTGTGAGTACAAAAGTTTGGATCAATTCCGCGGATATCGGAAATTTTCCAAGCAATTGCCTTCTTATGATCTTTAAGCACGGCGATAAGGCGAGATTTTTCTTCTTCTTTCAAGTCCTTAGCGATGATGACGGGCGACTTCTTCTTATCTTCAAGGAACACGTACCTGAGATGGGATGGTAACTCCTTAAGCTCTAAATCTGGAGGATTTTCGGTGGAAGGCGCAGTCAAATTCGGTTCATCGATAGCAATATCCGTGGGAGATGGTAGAGAAATATGGTCCTCGTTGAGAAGTTTCTCAATGGTACGAATGTCTTCATCCCAATCGGTGGGAGAATCGTCATATTTTAAATCCACATCCCCTAAACTTGCTTCAAATTCATTGAGAAGGAAATCACTTTCTCCAAATAGAGTTAGTGATGGAGCAACAGAGGAACGGTCTCAACATTGGGAAGAGAGGTAAGACTACTTTTACAAGCATCATTAAAGTGTTCTTCACAAGCCTCATCAAGAACGTCGATACAATTAACACTCTCGTATGAATAAGGCTGTTTAGAAATCTTACCCATGTTGAAGACAATTTGATCGTCACCAACTCTCAGGATAAGCTCAACCGCTTCTACATCGATGAGAGTGCGACCGGTCCTCAAGAATCGACGTCCAACGATTAATGGAACCCGAGGGTCCATCTCATAGTCAACGACAACAAAATCCGCCGGGAAGGTGAATTTGTCAACGCCAACGAAAACGTCTTCGGCTATCCCCACTGGATAAGCAACCGTACGGTTAGCTAATTCCTAATTCATTTTGGTGGGTACTAGCTCAGGGAGAGATAATTGCTTCCAAACGCTTAGAGGCATTAAATTGATACTAGGACCTAGATCGGCTAGGGCCATGCAATTCTCTACTCCCGGGAAGTTGCAAGGGATTAAGAAGCGACCCGGATCACCAAGTTTGGTTGGCAATTTCCTTAAGAGAACCGTAGAGCAATTCTCGTTAAGTTGGGTATTAGCAATATCAAGAAGTTTCTCCTTGTCACTAAGAAGATCTTTAAACATCTTCGCATATTTAGGCATGTGAGCGAGAGCCTCAGCGAAGGAGATGTTGAAATTCAATTGTTTAAACATTTCGAGAAAGTTTGAAACTTGAATATCGTCCTTGCTTTTGAGCCTCTCTTTCCTCAACCTTGAGGGATAAGGTATATCGGAAGAAGAGGAAAGCTTTGGGATAGTAGGATCACTCACATCCTTGGGTGGCGGAGGGGTAGAAGTAAGAGGAGGAGGAATTGGGGAAGTGGACGGTTGAGGAATATGAGTAGGTGACTCGTTTTCCTTTGTCACAATCACCGGTGTAGGTATAGGAAGCTCGGGTTCCTTGGTACCTTTTCCACTGCGAGTGGTGATTGCTTTCCTCTCCCCTCTTGGATTAGCAACGGTGTTACTCGGAAGAGTACCCGAAGAAGAGGTTTGATTACCTTGGAAGAAACCAGCCATCATGTCCCTTAGGTCATTCGTTTGACTACTCAAAGAGTTTCGCATATCGGCTCTAAGATCATTCCCTTGTTTCACCATGTCGCCCTTCAAATTAATAATCTGGGTCTGCAGATTCTTCACCAACACATCATTCATCCGCATGTATGTTTCGACCTCGTGGTTGAAAACGGTGGGTTGAGTAGGAGGAGGTGATTGATTAGCAGGTGGTTGGTAAGGAGCGGGTTGGTAAACTTGAGTAGGATTTGAGGTGGATATGGTTGTCTTTGAGGTGGTTGGTATGGTGCTCAAGGTTGGTTTTGATTGGTTCGGTTAGTGTTTTGTTGTTGGTTTTGATTGGTTGGAGGAAAACCGGGCGGGGAAAGAAAGTTGTTGGAACGATAGCTTAGCAAGTTACGGTCTCGTTGAGGACGAGCTTGATAACCGGCCGGAGGATAGGTACCGTATGCTGCGTTAACATTCTCACATGGGTAATCTTGGGTGGAGGTACAAGTAGTATAAGAGTGAGGACCCCCGCATATTTCACATGGTTGGCTTTGACTTGAGCGTTTTGAGCTTTGATGCTTTTGGTGTTGTTAGCGGTGTGGGCAGCAAGCGATTCAAGAAGCAAAGTAATTTTGTCAAGTCTCTTGTCGTTGTCACTAGTACTAGCACTAGCGGCATTGGTCCGAACACTCTTGGTTTGCAGTCTAGACTTATTCTCAATAATATCCCAAGCGGCATTAGAACTCTTAACCAAAATATTACCCCCCGAGGCACTATTTAGTGAATCTTGGTCATTCATGCTTAAACCATTGTAAAAGGTATTAATTTGGTGCACTTTGGTAAAACCATGTTGTGGGCACGTTCTTAAAAGGTCTTTAAAACGGTCCTAAGGTTCACTAAAAGTTTCATCGTACTTTTGTTCAAAATTAATAATTTCATTCCGCAAAGCAGTAGTACGAGAGGGTGGGAAAAAGTAGTTTATGAATTTGGTCTCTAAGTCCGTCCACGTCAGAATACTTTGTGGCGGTTCCTTTGCAAACAATGCCGGGCTTGTCCCTCTAAGGAGAAAGGAAAAAGTTGTAAACGGATTACCTCTTGTGGAACACCATTGAATTTGACCGTATTTGTGAGTTGAAGGAACCTTTTGATGTGGTCATGAGGATCATCAATGGTACGCCCCAAGAATGGTTGAGAAGATACCATTTGAATGAAAACGGATTTGAGCTCAAAGTTGTTGGCTGCAATCGCGGGTATGACAATAGGATCGTTGTTGCCCTCTACATGTGCTTGCAAAAGTTCAATCATAGGACGATTGTCCGGTAGAGGTTCATTGTTGTTATTATTCATGTTGTTTTGAGGTGGATTATTATTGTTGTTGTGTACACCGGTCATGTCTAAGTCTTCGAGAGGCTCGAGCTCTTGATAAGACGTTGATCGTGTACGCATTCACCTACAAAAGAACTAACAAAGGAGAAATATTTTTGGTTTTTAATGTTTTTTAATTTTTTTTTTGTATTTTTGAAAAATTTATATTTTTTAGGATTTTTGAAGATTTTTATGAAAAAGTAACGTTCACGGCGAACGGATCCTAAAATCCAATTTCTCACAAAAAACTGTTAATCCTTACGAGAAGAGCCGGCAGCGGCGCCATTTGATACAAGGCTTTTGTATGGGGTTCAATTTAAGATCTCGGTATCTTCTTGAATCGATCACGGTTCAAAGTGGAATAGTTGTTCTTGGTTACAAAAAGGGGTTTGGTTTTCTAAGCTACTAAAAAGGTAAATGCGTGAAGTAAATAAAGATAAACTAAAAGCAAGCAATTAATTAAAAGAAGTTAATAAAATAAAGCATGAATTAAAGTTAAACAATTAAACAATAAATAAGAAACAGTAGAATAACCTTTACTGAAAAATGCTTGATTCGGAATATAACACAAAAGTTTCATTCGGAATAACCTTGATGCGCAATAAATCTGCTCATTCAGAATGTTCCTTGATCCGGAATAAAATGACAAAAAACTGCTCATTCGCAAGAATTGGACTCGTGTGGATTAAAATGATTCATGCGGAATAATTGCTCGTAATTGCTCATTCGGAATACATGCTCATCCGGGACACATGGTGATTCGGAATACTTTTGTTCATGCGGAATACTTTTGCTCATGCGGAATAAATGAAATGATCCGGAATAAATATGTGCTCATCCGGATTATTGATTATTCCGAATGAATGACACTGATTCGGAATAACTAAACGAGATTTGCTGATTCGGAATATTTAGATTGATCCGGAATATTTGATCAAAAAACTACATTCGAAACATTTAAGAAAAAAACTGATTCGGAATATTTTAAAAACTTTGACTCGGAATATACATACTCATCCGGAATGTTGATTATTCCGGATGAACAGACTGATTCGGAATAATCTGAATGAAACCTTCGTTCGGAATAAAAACTGAATCGGAATATTTAAATCAACAACTTCATTCGGAATGTTTTCAACTCACACCTTCATCCGGAATAAATGTTGCTCATTCGGAATCTGGGGATTTTGAAGCCGAAGAACAGGGAAGTATCAAAAATACGATTTTAAGCCAAACTCAACCAAGTTTTTAACCAAAACTTAAACCAAGATAACTACTAATCATCTAATAATCATAAACATCAAACCAAAACAATAAAAACACAAAACCCACTTACTTTTAAATATCAAAATCAACCAAATAAGAACTTAAGACTTTGAATCAAAAAGAGAAAGATGAACAAGATTAAAGGAAATATTATATTGAAAGATTAAGGTTAAACAATCAAAAGGAAGGATTAAAGCTTACTAGATTTTTGAATAAACAAAAATGAAAAATCACCAACACCTTAATGGTGTTGGTTACCCTACGAAACAAAGAAAGAAAAAGACTGGAAAATAAAAACTAAAAACTAGTCTAATGTGTGGAAGGGATCTTCTATTTATAGGAGATGTGGTTGGTTGGTGAGTGGGCTTTCTTCCTTTCTTTTTGTCTTCTCGTCTTTTCAGAAAACTTGACGTTTTCGATTTCGATTCAAGATTTGTCGACGAATAAATACAACTCGTCTTTTAATTTCTTTGTTTAATAGACTTGAGTTCTTCGAAATATGTAAATCTTCCATCTTTGGTCCTTTTCTTCGATAAATCTTCAAATAGTCCATTGACTTCAAATCTTTTGCATCTCTTGGACAATAGACTTTGTCTTGAGTCTTTTTCTTCGATAAAACCCGTGCAATCCCATGTTTTCTCAAATATTTATCCGGTTGGCCCTGAAAACACAACAAACACACAAACCACGCATAATTCCAAACAAATGACATTAAATACGTGTTTTGGTCTCGTTTTAGCAAGAAATAAGTTGTAAAAGGATGGGTGTTTTCACACCTATCAAACTACATACCTCTTAGTCTATCTATTATAAATAACTATTCCAAAGGTCCTAACAATACCACATCATTTGAGTTACTAGTTCTCGAATGTTGTTCGAGGTTGTCATTTTCATGCTCAACATGATGTGGATTATCATGAACATTATTAGATGTGGTTCGTACCTCCCTGACGACATCAGAACCGTAGTGAGAGAGATTAGCAACGAGAATAGCTTGGGCTGAGTGAATGTCATCACAATCCAAATCATATGTGTCAAGATCATCTGCTTGATATACTGCATTAGAATTAGAGACGACTACAATGCCATCATTATCTGCTGCCCCTGGGTCTGCAAGAAATGCTAATTCCTCTGAATCCAAAATCTTTTCTTTAGATTGAGCATCGACCAAATACATCTTCTCACAAAACCACGTTGCATCCTTTCTCATTTTCGAATGAGTGCATCCCTAGCCATATGACCTTGTCCTCGGCAATTGTAGCAAGTCACAACCTTTCGAGGACCAATAGTGCTTCCATTTCCACTAGCTTGAGAATTCACAGCTTGAGTGTTCACGGTCCTTGTTCTGGGTCCATATGAATTTTGCCTTCCCTGAATGGATTGCACCGTCACTTGACCATCTTGAATAGTGGCTTGTTGTCGAGGATTTGAAGAAGTGCGGAGCTGATTGTTCATTGGTGGAAAACCTCTAGTTGCAACAAGTTTTGACAAGTAGGCAGTGAGATAGTTTAAGACATCAGTAGGTGTATCATTTGGAGTAAAAACCGGTGCCTGAGTTGGTGGAAGTTCATTGGAGTGGAAGGCTTGTGCTTGTGGTGCTTCAATTGGAAAATATCCTTGATGAGGAGTATAGCCCATTGGAGACGTGATAGCTTGTGATGGTGATGCCTGATGTGCTGGTTGCTGTGGATAAGGTTGTTGAAGAACACTTTGTTGAAATACTTGATGTGGCATCATTAGTGTTTGATAAGATGGTTGTTGTGGTTGCTGATATGTGTGTTGTTGTGGCTGCTGCAAGTATGATGGTTGTTGATAAGTGAAAACCATGTTTTCTTGGGGATTCGTTTGTTGCGAAGCATACATGGCAAGTGGATCATTAACTCGAGGTGTAGACAACCGAGCCTCGATCACGTGGCATTCGTGTTGTTGAAGAAAAGATTGAAGTTGATCCATGTTAGTTTGATGCAAATCCTTAGCTATTTTAACAGCCTTCACGTACTTGCTCCATTCAGAAGGAAGAGTGTTCAATTACTTGGTGTTTAATTGAAACATAGGAATTGCCAGGCCATAGATGTTAAGCTCATTCATCAAAAGAGTGAATCTCAAATAGTAATCATTTAGAGTCTCCCCGGGGACATAGGCAGACTTATCAAATGTATCATATAGCTTACATCTGGAGGAAGGGCTTGGAGAATGATGTTTGTAGCTTGTTTATCACACTTGTCTTGAATCTTAGCATCTCTAGTTAGTTCACCCGTTGTGCGAGGACGAGTAACAGTACCTTCTGTCATTGTACCATATACCAATGGTCCATTGAGCACTGATGCCCAAATAAGATGTCTGTTCTCTTTGTTCAACATATAAAGTTCCATTGGGGAAGCCCAATCCTCGTACATAGCCATCACCAACATTGGTGGAAGATTATCAGTACCCGAGAGGATGGACTTATCCGTAAGAGATGTGTACTCCATTTCGATAAGTTAAGATTTACAAACGTTGATCGAACAATGAGAGAAAGTAAATGTGCTTGTTTTCATGTGTTGAAGTCGAGAAAAATGTTGAATTGCCCTAAAAATTGTTCTCGAGAAACCAAAAATTCCAAGGCAAACAAAAACTCACATAAAAAATGTCAAAAACACATTTTTGAAAAAAATCTTGGAATACTTGTCACTCGATCGCAATGCTTATCAGAATGCTGATCGGAATGCTATCGGAATGCTATCGCAATGCTATCGGAATGCCATCAGAATGTCATCGCAATACCTATCGGAATGTGATCGCAATGCTATCGGAATGTGATCGCAATACCTATCGCAATGTGATCGCAATAACTATTGGAATGTGATTGCAATACTTATCGTAATTCGCAATGCTATCGGAATGTGATCGCAATGCTCGTCAGAATCCGGATCGGTATACATGATCGGAATACACGATCGGAATACACGATCGGAATACGCTATCGGAATATACGATCTGAATACGTGATCGGAATATGAAAACCCTGAAGCTTTGCGATGGAGTCTATCGCAATACGTGATCAAAAGTTCCACTTTTCTCGGACAAAACCCAACCAATTCGAGATTTTAAGCCAAAAATAATCAGAACACCCTAAAAATTTGTGTTTTTAGCCAAAGTAAATATACCAAATCTCTACCATAACTATGTAGAAGATTTGTATCAAGAAAAAAACCATAAAAACACAAAAAAAAATTAGTACGAATAATTTAGATCAAAATAGGCACAAAAATCAAGAACACAAACACATAAACAATACAATCATCCCATGGCTCTGATACCATTTGTACGATATTGTAAATCTTGCTTATGTTCTAGAGAGAGAAAGACATAGAAACATGGTGAGAGCACACACACACTTAGAGAGAGAAAGTATGAAAACACACTTTTACTATGTGTAATATTATGTGAACCACCACGCTCTCCAACTAAGGAGAGGGTTTATATAACCAAGCCTTGTGATGGGCTTGGGCTTACACAATGGGTCGCCAGCCTCATACAACTCATGGGCTAGGCATGGCTTTGTTTACTTAACTGAATAATACTAGACTACGAGCTATCACTTAATCTATTGTTGGAGTGACCGATCCTTTCTAATACGTAAAACGTATTTCCAACATTTATGCATATCATGTTTATATGGATAATCACCTATATGATATAGTTCTTACGCTTTGTGGTTATAACACCAACCACACTTTATACAAATAAATAGATGAAAGGGTACAAAAATGGTGATAGTGTAGGTAACGCTTAACACTTTCACGCAATGTGAAACCTTGAAGGATCAAAGCTTAGACTTGAGGTTTTCTCGTGATCGATATTTAGATGAGCAATGATCTAATCACAAGTAAGAAGAGAATGAACAAGATAGATTAGAGAGATAGATTATATACGGAGTTTAGAGAGAATGGATGATAGAAAGGGGTGAGCCTAAGGCTTGGACAAAGGCTTAATTTATAGGAAAACTACCAGACCCCACAGAACCCGTCGGACCCTTCACCTTTGGGTTCGCCAGAGCTGACTTTTGTTGCCTCATAAATGTTTGGCCAAGTCTCCAAGCAATCTTTAAAATCTACTTGGTTTGACTAAAAAATCTGACATTGTAAGTCAAACATTTACTTTGTGATGTCAATCATATATCATTTTATGTTATATTAAGAATTTTTGTATAAATTTGAAGAAACCTAAGTGATGCTTATAATTTCTAACATAAATATGTTTGATGTTTTGTCGTTAACAAAACGTTAAGCATGATTAAAACGTAAATATCGTTTTAGTGTGATATTTGCATTTAACATTTCTTAGTAATTGTATCCTATATTTTTATGTTTAATCCTTGAATATACTATCTACACTTAGTGTATTATATATATATTCTAAAATTTCATTGTCAGTCATTAATACGTGAGTATTAATGAACTAAGACAAATATGAGTGTTGGTTGTATTTTGGAAATACATAAAGATGATTCTTCTAGACTCATAGGTTATTTGTTTGGTCAATTCAGTGCCCAATGGTCTTACTGATGGATTTGAATAACAGTAAGCCTAAGTAAAGTATTATCCTTTAACATAAAGAAGTTAGTGAGTGAACAGTCACTCAATGAGTTACCTTTAGAGCTTAGCCTGAGTCGAAGAGAAAGACTCGAGAATTCAGTGAGGCGAAGCTCAATGAATGATGTACCTAAGACAAAGAAGAAGGTGATGGGTTCAGTGAGTTGTGGCAATACACTCACTAAGCCTCATACGATCTCCCTGAAGGAACAAGCATCGTCAAGACTAAAGTAAAGGCGAGATAAATTTGAAGTAGATAAGTAGTACTACAACACACGCTTATCGTGACTTACCCTTTTAGGTTAGACAAGGGTATTGAACTTGTAAAAGGACTTTGTCCTGATGCCTATAATAGGTCAAGACATGTTTGTACTCTATACCTAATGAGACAAGAATTGCACATGGAAATTGTTTGTCACATACCTATCCTTAACTAGTATAAATAGGATGGTTGTAAAAGAGAGAACTTAAGTTTGTGCACTAAATGCTTTAGACATTCACAAACAGTTCTCTCTTCTAAATACGATCAAAAGCACTTGAGTTCTAAACTCCTTTTGTCTTAATCGTCAAGCTTATCAATCGATAGGATTGGTTTAGTTTGTTAGTGAGGAGATCACAAACACACACATTGTCTATTCAATCCCTATTGTAGCTTCACATACAATAGGGTATAATTCTTTAAATAATCAGAGTTAGACGTTGAAAACCTTTTATGTCATTTACATTATATTATCTTGTGTATTTGCATTACTTTACCATGAGTTAGGTCTATACTTAGTATTCTTAGGTATAGCACTAATTACAAGGGACCATCAAGTGGAATCAGAGTGGTAGGCTTATAAAACTTTTAACTACCGTCTCAAAGTTTTTAAAACCTTGATCCATTATGGCTTAAAGTAATGTACCTCAACTAGTCAACAAAAAGGGAGCAAGTTACTCTATTAACGCTCCTAAGTTGGAAGTTGAAAGATTTAATAAATGGAAGAAAAGATTGTTGTGCTATTTGATGGGAATGGAACCTTATTACATCAATTGTATTAAGAATAGTCCATTCAAACCAAAAACATCACAAGGTGATGATAAACCTGAAAACCAATGTTCTGACGATGGAAGGAGAGTGGTCAAGCAAGACCAACGTCTCAAAATCATCATAATATCTTGTCTTCCTAACGATATTATGGAAGCTGTCATCGAGTATGAGACGGCCAAAGAAACTTGGACAGATCTTGTTCATAGTTTCGAAGGACCATCCGACACTAAGAAAAATCGGATTATGGACCTGAAATTAGTATATAACACTTTCAGGGCCAAACCATCTAAAACTCTTCCTCATACTTACACCAGATATAAGACCTTGCTCAATGAGCTATCAAATGACGGGGTGAAACTTTCTAAACGTGAAATCAATGTTGGTTTTGAGTACAGTCTCCCTGAAAAATGGCTTGGTTTTTCTCAAGGACTAAGAAATGCTAATCACATTCAGACTCAGGATCTTGCAGATATCTATGGAAGATTTATCTATGAGGATAATTTAATAAACAGAAAATATCGTGAGTCTAAGAAGGCCTTAATAACAGACACCTCAGCCAAACCAACCCTTGTTAATCATGGACCGATATCAACTGCTTTTTTGCTCAAATGCAATTGTTCAAGATTTTCAGGAGACCTCAGATGATGAGGATGATGAAAGATCTAGTACTAAATTCATAAGGGTTCTAAATCGGGAATTTCATGAAAGAGCCTTTTTGGCAAATACCAAATATTAGATCAAAGGAACTAGATTTGCTGGAAATTAATCCACTGAGGGGGTGGATTGTTTTAGATGTGGTAAAACTGGGCACTTTGCAAAATATTGTCTTTCAAAAACTCCATTGGCGTCTTATAAAAGTCAAAATTCATCATCAATAAATGACAATTTTCAACCAAAGTTTACACCTAAACTGATTCAGGCTCCTCTAATTAACCAAAGTTTTAAGAATAACAAGAAAATTGAGAAGGATTATAGGTCTGAATACAAGAAGGTCAAAGCAAAGCTTGCACTCTTAGAAGCTGGACCATCAAATACGCGGACTAAAAAAACTCCTCAGAACAAAGCCAAAGGGATGGTAGCTAAAACCTTTGATTGGGATGATGAAGATCTATCCTTAGAAGATGAAGAATTCAGATATCACGTGTTGATAGCTTTAGCTGATGATGAACTATCTGTTGGAAAGAGTCATGCTCGAAATGGAGAATGGGTTGACATCACCATGAGAAAGGTAAACATGCTTCTCTCTATGGATGAAGAATCTGAATGGAAAAGGTTCCTTAAGTATATAAACATAGATTTATCGTTTGTTGAAGAGCAATGTTTAAACCTTCTTTCAAAATATAATAAACTGGTTTTTGAATAGAACAAATGTAGAGATGATCTACTAATTTTGAAACAAGCCAAACTTGAAGTAGTAAGCTATCACCTTCAGAACACATAACTTACTAATATTAATCATGCTCTTCAAGAATAACTTAAGGAAGAAAAATGCATCAATGAGAAATGCACTCAAAGCTCTACCTTAGCTTCTTAGTGTATAAACAATCAAATCCCTGCCCAAAAGAAGAAAATTCTTAAGGCATGCCAACTCACTGAGAAGCCACTTAGTAAGGAAATGAGTGAAAAAAGCATTTCTCCCAGCCTCAGTAGGGTTTTATAATGAAATGATACCAAAATCAAAGGATTGGGTTGAAAGATTAAACCCTGAGAGTGTGTTGCCTAACTTTGATATTGGAAAGATATTAATACATGAATCCCATGGTGTTAATGAATTACTTGGTCTTAATGAGAAGATTGATGTCCCTAATAAATCCAGTAATACTGAACCACTAACTGTTGTTTAGAAGGACACTCAGACTCCTCTGCCTCCTTTGAAAACTCTTCAAGGGGCAAGTCCATGTTCTGAAATAGTTCCCTTATTTTTATCAAGAACACTCGCTTAGAGGAAGAGCTGGAGTAGGGTGTCCTGAAAAACAAAGCCTGACTCAAAAGAGAAAACAAGTCATACTGAGTCAGGAACTGTCATTGAGAAAACAACTTAACTTACCTCAGGGACTCCCACAAACTCAGTCAACTCCACTCATATTGTAAATCAAGAGGAGTTGGGTAGATTGTTCCAACTATTCATAGAAGAGAAGCTGAACTCAGCCTCTAGAGCTATGGGTGAAACATCTGTGTCCTCACAGCTTGAATCATCGAAAAGTAACAAAACTGAACCTGAGTCTTCCAAGAAGGTTAAAACCAAAAAACCTTCCTGTAAAATATGTCACTACACAAATCATACCACTGATAATTGCTTTAGAGTCCTCTATTGCATGAAGTGTAAAAGTGAAGATCATAGGACAGTTAATCATGAGGTACACATGGCCTCTATTAGGAATGCTAATAGATATAATGTTCAACCATATAAATATGGGCCCACCTCTAAAAAAATAAGAAATCCAAGGCTAAGCCTTTACCACCATGTACGCACTATGGCATCTCTAATCATAGGCCTGATGTAAGAACTCGTATTTTCCCGGTATTATTTTATTCTTTATTCGTGCTTCTTAAATTTTCCAACGTATTACATTTTCTTGTATTCTTATATGTAAATCCTGAGATCATGATAATTTTTAATAAATTATACTTTTTAAGTATTTTCTGATCATTGATAATACTTTATTTGGAATTATTATATTTCTTATCTTATTTTTCCATATTTATTTAGATCAAAGTTTTTGATTTAAAAGCACCCGCGTGCAATTTACAAAATTTACTCAAATCAATGAATAACGAGAACAACTAATGATCGCGATGCCGACGGATGCCCGGTATTTTACATTTCATTGTCAATTGTTTCATTGTTTTACGTTTGTGATGTCTTCTTTTTAATGACGTGTTAAGTCGTGTCGGAAGACTATAATATCACATTTATGATGCATTTTAACTTTTGAAAAGTATTTTTACGAAAACCGAGTCCCGTAAATATTTTCAAAATTTACTAGTAGTCATTTTCTACCCTTTTAACTAAATATTTACTTTTAGTCCAAAGATTTCAAAGTTGGCAAGATTAGTCCCTCCACCTACCACTATATATTTTTTTTCTCCACTAAAACACACACATATAAATTAATAAAAAAATGGTCATCACCCCTCCTCCTTGTTTTCTTATCGTGACCCCTTCAACCCAAAAACACCCTTGATCATCAAAAAACTAGTTTGAATCAATAAAAACCCAATAAAGACCCATGTTGCAACTTCAATAGTTATCATTTTGTTATAATTTTTACTTACATGCATTGAGTTTTATTTTTTATTATGAACAAGGGTTGGTGAAATGTTTTGATGATCAAACAGGTGATGATCTTGATAATATCATGATGTTTTGATGATAAAAAGTTTGAGTTTTGATTTTGATTTTTTTATGTAACATGCAAGTGTTAAGATTGATATAGGGTAATTATAAGATGTTAGTTATGGTATAAAAATAGGGTAAATTGAGTTTAAAAAGTGATTTCGTATGAGTTTTGATGAGGTGGTTTAGGGTAGTAGGTTTGAGGTTGATTTTGGGTGTCTTGAGCTTGAATTATTGTTGTACAAATGAGATAGTGTTGTATTGATTTTCATTACCTTTGTTTTGATATAAATTAGAGCTTCTAAGTCAAAACGAGGAGGAAGTTACGATAGTTTGATTATTCGTGTACCGGAAGACGAGTATCGACACAATTCGAAGTCGTCGTCGATATTTGGATTGAATCTCGGGTACTACATATTGAGTTTCAAAGAGAGTCAAGAGCTGTTCTAAGTATCTAAACTTAGCATTATAAGTCTATTATTAAAGTCACTGGTCAGATTTGCTAATGGTAAAGGTTAGTATGTTTAAAACGATTCCACGAGTCAAGTATTCAAATATGTCCGTTTTTCAAATTTAGAAATGTGTCGAGCAGGTGGTTCTAAAATGTAAATCATTGAATGAAATTTAAACTGAGTTTTATTCAGGTTATGATTGAGTTTTGCATCAAGTTTCATAAAAATCCGAGTTGTCTAAGTATGGGAAATGAACTTGTACATTTGGTATGTGCTGGCAGATTTTTATCGAGATAGTAGTTTAATAAATTGAACATATAGAAGGGTATTGTAGTACTACTTGCATTGTTGTTCTTTTGGGTTTGTCATGCTTTTTCTGTGACAATCCGTCAATTTATGGTTGATATTTTATTCTCAAATATTATTTAAAAACATTATTTTTATGTTACATTATGAACTCACTCATTTCTGGGAAGAAATTTGGATTTACGTCTTGAAGTAGCGTCGACTACGTCTAAACCGGAGGATTCAACGTTACGTGCTTACGTTTACATACACCGTCTTTGGTGACAGTCCGACATTTCAGAAAATAAATTTATCCGTGAATATTATTTTGGAGTTTTAAATTTGTGTTAGTTCATAAACTCACAAATTTACGAGAGGAGATTAGGAGTTACGATTTTATTTTAACGTCCTTTACGACTAAACCGGAAACCTTAGGATTACGTATTTACGTTTTCGAACTCCGTTTTTGGTGAGACAATTTTTATTGAATTCGTTTTGTGACGTTGATTCATAATTTATAAAAAAAAATTTCGTGAAACGACTCGAGGGCACGCAAATCGAGAAAACTAGAATCGAGGGATACCCGTAAATTAGTGAGGTGGGACAAAATACATTATCTCACCCCACTAGCACCATGGGACGGCACAACAAGACACCACATCAATATGTGGCATCTTGTTAACTTGTTATTTAACAAGTGTAAGCAAAGCTTACACTTTAAGCTTTCCATACATCAAAAACCACTAGCTAACTCTTTACCACCATTTACAACATGCAAACCACACACAATTTCCTCTCTACTCTCTCATCTTTCCGTCCACTTTCCCCCATCAAACACCACTTTTGATCAATTTCATCCATGAAATCATGTGTTATTCATACACATGTTGAAGCCCTTTTGAAGCTCTATGGATTGGTGGTGCTTATAACATCCAAGGACATGTTGAAGCCCTTTTGAAGCTCTATAGATTGGTGGTGCTTATAACATCCAAGGAGGAGTTTTTCATGGTGTCTTGAGGCTGATTTTCCACAAGGTGTTCATGAAGAATGATGGTCTTGAAGATGGTCATGGTTATCCACAAGTTTTTCCATCAAAATCCATGTCCAAGTCACAACCTACATCAACTTGGTGGTATAAAGATTGTCCTCCTCATCCTCTTGTTATTTTTGATTATGTAATCTTGTATTTCTTTTACTTATGTATATGTATATGATGATGAATGATGATTAAAAATATTGTGTGGGGATTTGGTGTTGATAAACATGCTTAAAAAGGTGAAAAACTATAAGAAACAAGGCTAAAATCTTGCTTAAAAATGATGGCTATATAAAACAGTAAAGAAACATGTCATGAACTGATAAAATGATGAAATAGAATTGATATACAGTAAGCTATGAGTCTTGTACACATGTGAGAGTTGGCCATGCAATGGAATCATTGTAATGAGTGAGATATGATCAAAACAAGTTTAAGGTACAAATCTGAGTTCACTGTGTTGGACGAATTTTAGAAAATACTTGGAGGATGATTCAACAGTAGCTATAGAAGAATTAAATTTAGAACATATCATTTAGTTTATGTGATAAAAATTTGAGCTTCTATCTCCATATAGAACTCTAGATATGGCAGTTTTGGTGAATATGAAAATAAAAATCAGATTTTGAGAATTAATGTTTATTATTATTATATAAGCACTCAAAATTTTATTGTATAAAATGTAAAATAAAAACCCACTAACTTATGGATTTTGTTTATATAAATATGTAAAAGGTTAAATAAGTGTATAAATTATAAAAGTGGTAGTGGAATAACACTTATAAGTAATAAAACTATAAACTTGATTTTTACGACTTTTTCGGCTATTACTGTAAAATTAACGTTTTTCGCCAATTAAAACTTAGACGATCAAACCCGTCTAATGTAAAGTTTTTAAAAGTCATATACTGATATATAAGTGTCTAATACAAGTAAAAACCGATAAAACCCGAACTATAGGACATACGGACATTAGCGAGCTAAGTAAACATATTGGACTAATAATTGGACTAAATAAGTTAAACACTTATAAAAAGAACTTATTGGGCTTAACCCATTTGGACCAACTTGTAAACTTTAAATAATGATAATATAAGTATAACATGGATTAATACAAGTTAATGAACTTACAATAGGCTTATTGGACCTAAAACACGTAAATAGGTAAAACTAGTAAACGAGTAAGAAGTTACCAATACGTAAACCCTAAAATGAGTAAAAGAGAATATGTAAACCCACTTGATCATCATATATATAAAATCATCATATGTATACATAATTGTTATTTTTATAAAGTCATTCGACAAGAGTCTAAGACGAATATTATTTGTCTAGGTTTCCGTGATTGAAGCACGCACAGTACATCCGAATCGCCGATAACCGCCTTCCCACATCAACGTGAGTTCATAGCCTCGCACTCTTTTAAATGTTTTTATAAATGTTTTATAAACCCGCGAGGGAGATAACATGTTAGTTTTTATAAAATAGGACACCATTTGTCCCGATTGTTTGTTTATTGATTTGGACCCGAATGATTGCATGACCCGATTGTATGACCCGATAAATGATTAAAGGACCCGATAGATGAAATAAAATGGATTATTAAAGTTAGGTTATGTCACTAAAAGTCCCTTTAGCATGAATTGTGAACTACCGGGATTTGGTAGAAGCTTATGCATTTAATAGTACTATTTGGGGACGATCACCCCAATTCGCGCCTTGACGGTTGATCCCCGTCGTGCCACATTGATTGGTAAGCGAATTTATGTAAGAGAAGATTTCCATAGCGTGACCTTTGTGACGACACGCTACTTTAGATGGGCAAATTGAGTATCGGGTTAGCTACCCGTTGTTTGATTTAGTAAGGTAACAATGTCATGCGGCTTATAATAATCCAAATTAACGAAATACTGTTGTACGCTCCGAATTACGATGTATTGCCTGACTAGCAATACGGGGTCATACTAATGATATTATGTTTGTGTTTTGGTTTTCGTAACCGTATTCATATACGGTTTTTATTTAACTTTATACAACGTCATAAGACGTATTGTATGATGTTTTTACGACATTGGCTCGTATAATGATTTTTAAGGCAAATGCCTATATTATGATTTTCGATAAGGATTTGTATAAAAATGACTTTGGCTATTTTATGGCCTATTACAAAGATTTGTACAAAATGATTTTCAGTAATAATTTTATATTGATATTATATTGATGGATTTTATTAAACTCTATGAATTCACTCGGCGTTATCGCTGACCTTTTCTGTTAACATGTTTTATCTCAGGTACTTGAAGGTAATTCTCGAGAAGACGACAAGAATTCATGGCCCACACTTAAACAATATTTTCCATTCAAATACTTTGTAAAACTTTGTATGAAATGATATGACTTGGGACCGATGTAACTTTGATGTTTATGAATGGAAATGATTTATTATTAAACGACGCGATTTTTATGCGTTGTCTATGATGTGAGTAATGTGCTATCCCGTAACACCAACGAGTCTTCCGCTGTATTGAGTTGTATAAATTTGGGGGTGTTACAGTTTGGCATCAGAGCTCTCGTTAAAGAGAACGAAAGATTTTTAAAACCAAGGTTTTGAATAAAACATTTCAAAATCTTTTAACTATAAACATTTTTCTAAAAATGTCTAAAAATCTTTTGACTATAACAGTGCCGAAGAATTCCCGAGTTACCGACAAGGCCAGACTGAGAAGTGTTATTTTATATATATATATAACTTGGATTATATATATATGATGTAATTTTACTACATGATTGTTTGGTGATTATTTCTATATTTATACGAGGTATATATATGACGTAGATTGTCACAAGTAACCCTAACTCCCCAAGCAAATCAATCGAAGCTATTCGCGTAGGAATTCTAGCTATCCTAGATCTAAACCAAGTTGTGGATATTTATGATCCCAACAAATGGTTGATATTCGTAGAAATGTAGATATTAGTTAATTGTGAAATTGAAAGAAGAAATGGGCGAGATTAAAACTGATATCGATGTCATGACGATCTTTCCTTATAGAGTGGAGTTTGACAAAACGTTATCACCTAGAAATATGTCATCTGATTCGTTGTCATCCAATTCTTAAATTGAAATCGAAAGGGTGAATGTTGCACTTGAGGCTGTCATTGGAACTATTACCCCAAAAGCCTCATGCCACTAATACCTTTCCGAGAAGTCTAGCTGAATGATCGAGTCATCTCATACTAGTGACTCATTTGATAATTGTTGTTGTAAGAGCTATAGGATTGGAAATTAAGTGTTGATCATATCGAGCTTTTATTGCCCTATTAAGGTGCAAGAATAAGGATGAAAGTATTGGAGTATGCGGTAGGATATCGAATTGAGTATAAGTTGATTGAAACTTGAATAAAGTAAAATTTAACTTGTATGGAATATGAGATTGTTAAGAGGAAGTCGTTAAGTTCTGTGATTGAATTATAAGGTTTTCATTGATTGATAGTTCGTGTAAAGGGTTATTCCTAGACCATTGTCCACTAACGAGGATGCCCAGTGTCCAAGAAATAAATTGAAGAAATCTTCTTCTGAATTGAGACCGATGGATCTTCTGGGACATGTGGAACACCTAATGACTCTTGTAGGTTAGTATTCATTGTGGTATCCTTTAAAATCCCTAACTTAACTGAGATATCAGTTGGTAGGATGAGTTCTGAGAATTGTATGACATAGTGACACGTAATGTGTTACAGTACAATTTTGACTTGTTTGTGATTAATGAAAAAGACTACCTTTGATTGCTAAATCCTACATGTATCGATGTTATCTATCCTTTATTGCTTCTTCCTAATGTTCGCATTAGTGATGCAACCATTGAACAAGAACTCATCTCGATTTGAGTTACGTTGTGAATTATTCTTTCTGAATGCCATTGAGGTCATGAACCTCATGATTATTTGGCTAAGCTCATTTCCTACTATATTGTAGTTAGTTCTTAGTGAACAACTCTTCATCACTCTTTTGCAGATGACACATTGTTTTTATAAAGTTAAAACGGTATCCTTTGAGAAAATTTAATTTTCATCACAATAAGGATTATTCAAAGTGAGATTTATAAGTGATTGATATCAAAATGAAGTTGTTTAAGAGACGCTTTGGAAACTTAATTATTTCCATAAAAAAGAAAATCTTTGTAAATTTATTCTTGATTCTTATATAAGAATTAAGCAGGAAAATGTTTTTATTATAAACATGATGATAAAATTTTGACGAACTGAGTATTGCATCGTTAGTCTTGAAATTGTATATAGTTGTGCGCCTACATACAATTTGGAATGGACCATGCAAGACTGATTAGTAGTCACCATAAAACTAATGAATAAACACTACATTTTCTTTGAAGATTATGAGCGATTAAATTTTATGATATCTGCAAGAAGTGAAAAATAGGGACATAGTGTTAGGGACACCTACATATGTGCCTGTAGCATCTATTCTTCTGAGTTGAATTTACTCATCCGTGGAACTTGTCTTATTTGACAATTCTTTCTTGTCCAATTCTCCCGTAGTGAGATTCTTAAGAAAAGTATTTGATTATCGAGTGTTGATACCCGACTGGATGTATTGAAGTTTTTATCATTTCTTATGATTTGATTTCATTTGAATGACCTGGGTAACGATCCGAGGAGCTTTCGAATGCGTACTCAAATTATGAAAACATGGGATATATTCATATTTGTTAAATGTTTTCGTCCATATCTGATTTGAAATTCTCTCGCATAGATTATGCGTTGACCTTACTCTTTTAAGGTTAGTTGTGTCTCCTGATATCCTTGAATTATGAAGGATTATGAGTTATTATTAGTCTTTTGAGAAGTTCACATCTTATCGACGGCAATAAAACTGAAAAGTTGGTAATGCCAGTAGAATGGATTGATTGGTTATGACATGACGACATTGTCTTAATTGATGGGAACTCGAGTAGAATTCCCCTAAATGATAAGATGTTGATTATCAAAAGTGATCTAAATAATTCTTGATGGATGACCATATCCTGCATTTAGACTTGAAATTATACCATGAATGGTTATGAATTATTCATAGATATTATAATCTAGAAGGAACCTAATATGTATGTACTAAAAGATGTTTCTGTTATCTGAAACTTTAGGAAGTATTTGTTGATTAATTACCTAGACCTTCGCCATTAAGGCAAGATTGAAATTGGTATTGATTATATTTCTGGTGTTGCACTTGTGGCTTGTGCACTGTACGACAGCACCATCTGAATTAAAAGAATTACCGTACAACCAAGAGAGTTGTCGGAGAAGGCTTTTATTCTACCAAGCTCGTCATTATGAAGAACTATGGTGTCATCATTCCTTATATTTATAGATTACTGTGAACTGAGTAAGTTGACAATCGAAAACGATATCCATAACTCGAAATGGAAGATTTGTTCGATCATTTACAAGGTTCTAGCGATTTGATCCATGGCATGGTTATCATCAACTTCGCATCTGCGAAAAAGATTATGTATTCCAATCACTACATCCGGTACTTATAATGAACATTATGAGTTCACTCGTAGGAATTCTAGCTATCCTAGATCTAAACCAAGTTGTGGATATTTATGATCCCAACAAATGGTTGATATTCGTAGAAATGTAGATATTAGTTGATTGTGAAATTGAAAGAAGAAATGGGCGAGATTAAAACTGATATCGATGTCATGACGATCTTTCCTTATAGAGTGGAGTTTGACAAAACGTTATCACCTAGAAAGATGTCATCTGATTCGTTGTCATCCAATTCTTAAATTGAAATCGAAAGGGTGAATGTTGCACTTGAGGCTGTCATTGGAACCATTACCCCAAAAGCCTCATGCCACTAATACCTTTCCGAGAAGTCTAGTTGAATGATCGAGTCATCTCATACTAGTGACTCATTTGATAATTGTTGTTGTAAGAGCTATAGGATTGGAAATTAAGTGTTGATCATATCGAGCTTTTATTGCCCTATTAAGGTGCAAGAATAAGGATGAAAGTATTGGAGTATGAGGTACGATATCGAATTAAGTATAAGTTGATTGAAACTTGAATAAAGTAAAATTTAACTTGTATGGAATATGAGATTGTTAAGAGGAAGTCGTTAAGTTCTGTGATTGAATTATAAGGTTTTGATTGATTGATAGTTCGTGTTAAGGGTTGTTCCTAGACCATTGTCTACTAACGAGGATGCCCAGTGTCCAAGAAATAAATTGAAGAAATCTTCTTCTGAATTCAGACCGATGGATCTTCTGGGACATGTGGAACACCTAATGACTCTTGTAGGTTAGTATTCATTGTGGTATCTTTTAAAAATCCCTAACTTAACTGAGATATCAGTTGGTAGGATGAGTTCTGAGAATTGTATGACATAGTGACACGTAATGTGTTACGGTACAATTTTAACTTGTTTGTGATTAATGAAAAAGACTACCTTTGATTGCTAAATCCTACATGTATCGATGTTATCTATCCTTTATTACTTCTTCCTAATGTTCGCATTAGTGATGCAACCATTGAACAATAACTCATCTTGATTTGAGTTACGTTGTGAATTATTCTTTCTGAGTGCCATCGAGGTCATGAACCTCATGATTATTTGGCTAAGCTCATTTCCTACTATATTGTAGTTAGTTATTAGTGAACAACTCTTCATCACTCTTTTGCAGATCACACATTGTTTTTATAAAGTTAAAACGGTATCCTTTGAGAAAATTTAATTTTCATCACAATAAGGATTATTCAAAGTGAGATTTATAAGTGATTGATATCAAAATAAAGTTGTTTAAGAGACGCTTTTGAAACTTAATTATTTCCATAAAAAAGAAAATCTTTGTAAATTTATTCTTGATTCTTATATAAGAATTAAGCAAGAAAATGTTTTTATTATAAACATGATGATAAAATTTTGACGAACTGAGTATTGCATCGTTAGTCTTGAAATTGTATATAGTTGCGCGCCTACATACAATTTGGAATGGACCATGCAAGACTGATTAGTAGTCACCATAAAACTAATGAATAAACACTACATTTTCTTTGAAGATTGTGAGCGATTAAATTTTATGAGATCTGCAAGAAGTGAAAAATAGGGACATAGTGTTAGGGACACCTACATATGTGCCTGTAGCATCTATTCTTCTGAGTTGAATTTACTCATCTGTGGAACTTGTCTTATTTGACAATTCTTTCTTGTCCAATTCTCCCGTAGTGAGATTCTTAGGAAAAGTATTTGATTACCGAGTGTTGATACCCGACTGGATGTATTGATGTTTTTATCATTTCTTATGATTTGATTTCATTTGAATGACCTGGGTAACGATCCGAGGAGCTTTCGAATGCGTACTCAAATTATGAAAACATGGGATATATTCATATTCGTTAAATGTTTTCGTCCGTATCTGATTTGAAATTCTCTCGCATAGATTATGCGTTGACCTTACTCTTTTAAGGTTAGTTGTGTCTCCTGATATCCTTGAATTATGAAGGATTATGAGTTATTATTAGTCTTTTGAGAAGTTCACATCTTATCGACGGCAATAAAACTGAAAAGTTGGTAATGCCAGTAGAATGGATTGATTGGTTATGACATGACGACATTGTCTTAATTGATGGGAACTCGAGTAGAATTCCCCTAAATGATAAGATGTTGATTATCAAAAGTGATCTAAATAATTCTTGATGGATGACCATATCCTGCATTTAGACTTGAAATTATACCATGAATGGCTATGAATTGTTCATAGATATTATAATCTAGAAGGAACCTAATATGTATGTATTAAAAGATGTTTCTGTTATCTGAAACTTTAGGAAGTATTTGTTGATGAATTACCTAGACTTTCGCCATTAAGGAAAGATTGAAATTGGTATTGATTATATTTTCGGTGCTGCACTTGTGGCTTGTGCACTGTACGACAGCACCATCTGGATTAAAAGAATTACCGTACAACCAAGAGAGTTGTCGGAGAAGGCTTTTATTCTACCAAGCTCGTCATTATGAAGAACTATGGTGTCATCATTCCTTATATTTATAGATTAATGTGAACTGAGTAAGTTGACAATCGAAAACGATATCCATAACTCGAAATGGAAGATTTGTTCGATCATTTACAAGGTTCTAGCGATTTGATCCATGGCATGGTTATCATCATCTTCGCATCTGCGAAAAAGATTATGTATTCCAATCACTACATCCGGTACTTATAATGAACATTATGAGTTCACGTGATGACGTTTGGATTGACTAATACACACGTAGCATTCATAAATTTGGTGAATCACGTGTGAAGGCTATAATTTGATAAATTCATGCTTACGATCATTAAGGACTATTTGTTTGTTTATAAGAATAAGAATAAGTTAATAATTATTTATAGACTGCCTTAAATTGGCCGAACAATGAAAACATGTACCTTAAATATTTAACATATGACTTAAGACTTAATCCTTTACATTATTTGACCGTGTGATTAATAAGATAATGAAATATATTGACTCTTCAAAAATTAGAAGTCATTTAAGACTTTGAGTTATACTAAAAAGAAAGTGCAAATATATTTTGACAAATGTTTTAACAAAGGATTTTAAGGGATTATTCCCTTATACACAAACCATTTAACTAAACTTCTGTTTAGGGGTAAATGTTTCTGTATACCTCAAAATAACCTAAGAGGGATTGGGGAAACTATTTAAACCATGACTTGAAATTGAAACGACACTTTTTGCTTTTCAACTAAGAAAATTTTGACCAAAGTATAACCAAAGATTTTTCAAACATTTACGGATCTTATTAAATATTTTAATTATTTTCGATAAATCAGCAAAAATCGTGTTAATTAAAATTAAAATTTATTTTGAACATTTTCATATGATTGGACGAACCGAGAAATTTAAAACTTTTTACGTTTACATTTCATTAAAATTAAATAATTATATAATTACTTGCAATAATTATCGATGCTTTAAAACATCGGATTGAGAACAACTGATAAAAATGATAGATGAGACGAAACTAAAACATAGAAAATATGAAGAAAGAAACTTTGAATGAATACAGACATGATATTTATATCATCAAGAGAGGTGAATTTAGATACCGACGCATTATGTAAAAAGAATAAAGAACCAATTAGGATGTGTTCCTTAATAATGAAGGTGCAAAATAATTTGCCGAACAATATAAAAATAAACAATGATTGTAAAAAGATAATATAGATAATAAAAAGGAGTTCGCGGCTAGTGTGAACCATTAGAATTGAGAAGCCGATGGCATTAAATGTATGAAAAGCCACTTGTGGTTGCCTAGATATGGAGATTGTGAGATATAGTTATGTTGGAATTTGTAAGTATAAGTATTCTATTTATGTCATTTATGACTAGAAGTATCTTTGTCTGAAGAAGTTGTACTAATGGCAAATTATGAAGGCAGACATCGCCTCATACATTAGTAAACGTCTAGCTATCGCAAAGGTCATCATCTAAATTTGATTCGATTTGGGTCATCGTCGACAGACTGACCAAATATGCTAATATCATTCTTGTTAATGATAAATTCTTGATGAAGAAATCGACTGTTTGTATTTAAAGGAATTATGTAAACATAGTGTGCCGTATCGAACATCTTTATCAAGATCCTCGCTTCGCATCGAATTTCTAGAGATTTGCTCAGAAGTCATTGAGAACGAATCTTGATGAGAGTACTATTTACCACCCCAATCTAAGGGACGAGGTAAAGTAACGATACAAAATACTATAAGCGATGTTCTATGTTTGAATGATTGACCTTTGGTAATAGACCATATAATCGCTTTCCTTAGGAAAGATTATCATTGATAACTATCGTGTTAGGATCAAGATCGAATCTTGTTAGGATCTAAATATTAGAGCATCTGTAAGCAAGATTTGAAATGAAGACATCTGACATACACCCATTGTGAGTTGGACATGTCTTTTAGGTTTAAGGTTTCCTATGATGGCGAACCTAACCTTACAAAATACCAGACCCGCAAGATCTGAAATGATTGTTGAAATTAGGATCTGATTATTGACTGCCAATAGTGGGCAAGAGGTTATGTGAATATGAAATGTTGATCTTGAAGTGCCAGATGGGTAGCGAAGTTATGCCAAAATATTTAACCTTGGAGAAATGAATTAATGATCTGACAAATCATGGGATATAAGTCCCCGTTGTATGGGACCATTGAGATATTGTAAAAGATTTGGTTTGAAAGGCATATAAGCTGGATCTACCCAAGGACTTCAAGAGATGCGTGAATTATGTTTCGTATATCGAACTTGATGGAATATCTATCAAGTGAAAATCTGAATTCTTCTTAATAAAGCTTAGATCGGCGAAAAGTTGCATTCATCAGAAACCCGTGAACATCATGGATAGAGAAAGTAAGTCAACATTTAGCCTGATCTTATTCCCATAGTTATGTTTAATGAAACACGCGTATTGTAATGAATTACACTTGTGAGAAAAGACCGAATGTGGAGGAAATACCCACATGGCTTTAACTCTATAAGAAGCGAGTAGTAAGATGATCTTTGAGGACAAAGATCCTGTTTAGGGGTAAATGCTGTGACAATCCGTCAATTTATGGTTGATATTTTATTCTCAAATATTATTTAAAAACATTATTATTATGTTACATTATGAACTCACTCATTTCTGGAAAGAAATTTGGATTTACGTCTTGAAGTAGCGTCGACTACGTCTAAACCGGAGGATTCAACGTTACGTGCTTACGTTTACATACACCATCTTTGGTGACAGTCCGACATTTCAGAAAATAAATTTATTCGTGAATATTATTTTTGAGTTTTAAATTTGTGTTAGTTCATAAACTCACAAATTTACGAGAAGAGATTAGGACTTACGATTTTATTTTAACGTCCTTTACGACTAAATCGGAAACCTTAGGATTACGTATTTACGTTTTCGAACTCCGTTTTTGATGAGACAATTTTTATTGGATTCGTTTTGTGACGTTGATTCATAATTTATAAAAACGTTTTTCGTGAAACGACCCGAGGGCACGCAAATCGAGAAAACTAGAATCGAGGGATACCCGTAAATTAGTAAGGTGGGACAAAATACATTATCCCACCCCACTAGCACCATGGGACGACACAACAAGACACCACATCAATATGTGGCATCTTGTTAACTTGTTATTTAACAAGTGTAAGCAAAGCTTACACTTTAAGCTTTACATACATCAAAAACCACTAGCTAACTCTTTACTACCATTTACAACATGCAAACCACACACAATTTCCTCTCAAGTCTCTCATCTTGCCGTCCACTTTCCCCCATCAAACACCACTTTTGATCAATTTCATCCATGAAATCATGTGTTATTCATACACATGTTGAAGCCCTTTTGAAGCTCTATAGATTGGTGGTGCTTATAACATCCAAGGAGGAGTTTTTCATGGTTTCTTAAGGCTGATTTTCCACAAGGCGTTCATGAAGAATGATGGTCTTGAAGATGGTCATGGTTATCCACAAGTTTCTCCATCAAAATCCATGTCCAAATCACAACCTACATCAACTTGGTGGTATAAAGATTGTCCTCCTCATCCTCTTGTTATTTTTGATTATGTAATCTTGTATTTTTTTTACTTATGTATATGTATATGATGATGAATGATGATTAAAAATATTGTGTGGGGATTTGGTGTTGATAAACATGCTTAAAAAGGTGAAAACTATAAGAAACAAGGCTAAAATCTTGCTTAAAATGATGGCTGTATAAAACAGTAAAGAAACATGTCATGAACTAATAAAATGATGAAGTAGAATTGATATACAGTAAGCTATGAGTCTTTTACACATGTGAGAGTTGGCCATGCAATGGAATCATTGTAATGAGTGAGATATGATCAAAACAAGTTTAAGGTACAAATCTGAGTTCACTGTTTTGGACGAATTTTAGAAAATACTTGGAGGAAGATTCAACAGTATCTATAGTAGAATTAAATGGAGCACATATCATGTAGTTTATGTGATAAAAATTTGAGCTTCTATCTCCATATAGAACTCTAGATATGGCAGTTTTGGTGAATATGAAAATAAAAATCAGATTTTGAGAATTAATGTTTATTATTATTATATAAGCACTCAAAATTTTATTGTATAAAATGTAAAATAAAAACTCACTAACTTATGGATTTTATTTATATAAATATGTATAAGGTTAAATAAGTGTATAAATTATAAAAGTGGTAGTGGAATAACACTTATAAGTAATAAAAACTATAAACTTGATTTTTACGACTTTTTCGGCTATTACTGTAAAATTAACGTTTTTCGCCAATTAAAACTTAGACGATCAAACCCGTCTAATGTAAAGTTTTTAAAAGTCATATACTGATATATAAGTGTCTAATACAAGTAAAAACCGATAAACCCGAACTATAGGACATACGGACATTAGCGAGTTAAGTAAACATATTGGACTAATAATTGGACTAAGTAAGTTAAACACTTATAAAAAGAACTTATTGGGCTTAACCCATTTGGGCCCAACTTGTAAACTTTAAATACTGATAATATAAGTATAACATAGATTAATACAAGTTAATGAACTTATAATAGGCTTATTGGACCAAAAACACGTAAATAGGTAAAACTAGTAAACTAGTAAGAAGTTACCAATACGTAAACACTAAAATGAGTAAAAGAGAATATGTAAACCCACTTGATCATCATATATATAAAATCATCATATGTATACATAATTGTTATTTTTATAAAGTCATTGGACAAGAGTCTAAGACGAATATTATTTGTCTAGGTTTCCGTGATTGAAGCACGCACATTACATCCGAATCGCCGATAACCGCCTTCCCACATCAACGTGAGTTCATAGCCTCGCACTCTTTTAAATGTTTTTATAAATGTTTTATAAACCCGCGAGGGAGATAACATGTTAGTTTTTATAAAATAGGACACCATTTGTCCCGATTGTTTGTTTATTGATTTGGACCCGAATGATTGCATGACCTGATTGTATGAGCCGATAAATGATTAAAGGACCCGATAGATGAAATAAAATGGATTATTAAAGTTAGGTTATGTCACTAAAAGTCCCATTAACATGAATTGTGAACTACTGGGATTTGGTAGACGCTTATGCATTTAATAGTACTATTTGGGGACGATCACCCCAGTTCGCGCCTTGACGGTTGATCCCCGTCGTGCCACATTGATATGTAAGCGAATTTATGTATGAGAAGATTTCCATAGCGTGACCTTTGTGACGACACGCTACTTTATATGGGCAAATTGATTATCGGGTTAGCTACCCGTTGTTTGATTTAGTAAGGTAACAATCTCATGCGGCTTATAATAATCCAAATTAATGAAATACTGCTGTACGCTCCGAATTACGATGTATTGCCTGAGTAGCAATACGGGGTCATACTAATGATATTATGTTTGTGTTTTGGTTTTCGTAACCATATTCATATACGGTTTTTATTTAACTTTATACAACGTCATAAGACGTATTGTATGATGTTTTTACGACATTGGCTCGTATAATGATTTTTAAGGCAAATGCCTATATTATGATTTTCGATAAGGATTTGTATAAAAATGACTTTGGCTATTTTATGGCCTATTACAAAGATTTGTACAATATGATTTTCAGTAATAATTTTATACTGATATTATATTGATGAATTTTATCAAACTCTATGAATTCACTCGACGTTATCGCTGACCTTTTCTTTTAACATGTTTTATCTCAGGTACTTGAAGGTAATTATCAGGAAGACGACAAGAATTCATGGCCCGCACTTAAACAATATTTTCCATTCAAATACTTTGTAAAACTTTGTATGAAATGATATGACTTGGGACCGATGTAACTTTGATGTTTATGAATGGAAATGATTTATTATTAAACGACGCGATTTTTATGCGTTGTCTATGATGTGAGTAATGTGCTATCCCGTAACACCAACGAGTCTTCCGCTGTATTGAGTTGTATAAATTTGGGGGTGTGACATTTTTAATGTTGAGTCTTGAATTATTATGTATGGTTTATACTTGAGTCAATTATTAATAAAGTGTGCGCCTTACTTGTTAGGTTGCGGCTTTCATGTTTTACCGGGCATCCATATCGTTGGCGGTCATCTTACCACTGTGGTTTCTACTCAGCTTCTGAGTTCAATGATATACTTACCTCGTGGCTAAGGTGAGTTCATATCCCCTTTTTACATGCACATTGTTTCTAAACGTGGGGTGAGATTTTACATGGTGGAAAACATCCATTTAAAAACTGTATGATATCCAGAACTTGTATGCTATCTAAAACTTGTATGCTTTCCAATAGTTTTCATTGATATTATTGATTTTAGTCTATAGCCCTTAAGTTTCCTCTCTTGATCATGAACAGTTAATTTACTTGCGTTGCTAAGCGCGAATGTTGTGGGTGGATCCATCGGGATTGACTATCCCCGTCCCATGTTGTAGTTGATTAACCATTGACGCACTTAACATTTGATTTTTTACTTGAGTATTAGGGTTGAATACTCCCTATAGGAACTTACATTGATGTTAAGCTTTGGTTCATGAACTAAATAGCAATAATAATGGTTTCAGACTATCGTTAATGATCATAACCATTTTCCTTATTCTTGGTTTACAAATGAATGATTGTGTTCCACACCTTTAACACTAAACCTATGAATATCACTCAACTTTGTGTTGATGATTTTACATGTTTAATCTCAAGTATAATGCTTAGTTGTGCTTGGATGGGAGCCCGCAGGATATTATCGCAACTTGGAGATTTCCATGATACTTTTTAAAGTTTGGTTTTGGTAAAAACTGTCTAAAGTTTATTTTGTATTTTGGTAACTATATGTTATAAATCATGATGAAATAATAGATTTTTCCGCTTATAAAAATCTGGACCTTTGTTTAAAAAAAACTTTGATGTTTATGATGTAATGTATATGTTTTATTACGTCAACTTTGTGTCAACAGTATTTCATTGTTTCTTGTACCATGACATGGAACCCCCTTACTGCCTAGTTGTTTCCTTGCCTGATTTTGGGGGTCTCACACCTGATGATTGTGTATATTACCCTGAGTGTGATATTCGTGGAAGCAATGATCACACTACCTTAGGACACAATAGGATAATTATGGTCAGAAGAGGCATGCTAGCTGAGACATCTCAAAATACTGAATCCTCAGTAGTACTAAGTTGCAACACATGTGGAAGCAATGTTCATTCCACCTCAACACATGTTGAGTTTGAGTACTTCAAACGAGGTGAAAGACCTTAGGCTCCTAGAGCCAAAGAGCCTGCTAGAAAGTGGGCTCACAAGAGAAACTGATCCACCTCATTATTTGTGAGGAAACACTTCAAGGAGCATGTCTAGTAAATGGTCTAAAGTATAACCTCATAAGTATCAGTCAATTGTGTGATGCTAAGTACATCGTTCAGTTTGATGATAAGCAAGGAACAATCTTAATGCTAACAAAGAAATTGTATTGACTGCTCCAAGAAGAAATGATGTATATCTCTTAGACATGTCATCTGTAACTCCCTCAGGGGCATATTTCTTTGCTAAAGCCTCAAACTCTGTCAACTGGCTTTGGCACAAGAGACTGTCACATCTCAATTTCAAAGATATAAACAAACTTGCAAAGCAAAACAAAGTTCTCGACTTACCATCTCTTATGTACTCAAAAGACAAACCTTGCTCAGCCTGTGAAAAAGGCAAACACAAGAGAACTTCTTTCAAGCCAAAACAAAACTTTTCTATCAGGAAGTGTCTCCATCTTCTTCATATAGACTTATTTAGACATGTCACTCCAATGTCCATAAATGATGAGAAATATACCCTTTTGATTGTTGATGAATACTCGAGATACACATGGGTATACTTTCCTAAAAAGAAAAGTCAGGCTCCTGAATTCATCATGTCAGTTATCAGGCAAGTAGAAAATCATAATGACACTAAAGTCAAACAAAGGACTGATAAGGGGACAGAATTCAGGAATCAATAGCTTTAGAGTTTTTGTGATGAGAAAGGAATTTCTTAGAACTTCTATTATCCTTACACACCTAAACAAAATGGTGTGGCTGAAAGGAAGAATAGAACTCTCATTGAAGCTACAAGGACTACGCTCAATGGATAGAATCTTTCAAAACACTTCTGGACTGAGGCTGTAAAAATAGCTTGCTATGCTCTGAACAGAAGTATCATTTTCAAAAGACATGATAAGACTCCTTAAGAAATCTTCAAGGAAAGAATTCTAGATATCAGCTACTTTCATGTGTTCAGATGTCCTGTGTTCATTCACAATCAAAAGGATCATCTTGGAAAATTTGATGCAAAAGCTGATGATGGATACTTCCTTGGATACTCCTTTGTCCCCACAGCATTCAGGGTCTTTAACACAAGGAGACAACATGTAGAGGAATCATTTCATATCACATTTGATGAAAGTATGGATGCCATTAACTTCACAAATGAATCAATAGAAGAGATTGTGATTGATGATTCATCAAGATATCCTTCTAATGAGTATGAAAATAATCCCTCAAGACAATATCAAACTGATGGTGACATATCCTTTCATGTGTCACCTCACAATAGTTCAATCAACAACTTGATTACAAATCACCATGTCCCTGAAGTCATTGCTACTCAAGCTGAAGAATCAACTGATTCTCTCATACATGCAGGCACTGAAGGGACAAATGATGAAACTAATGACCATCAATCACTCAAAATCCTTCAGTGGAAAGCAATCAATCAGTACCATGTACTGAAGAACCTGTCCCTGATAACCACCAATTATTCACAAGCTCCAATCCATGTCATCGGGACAGATGGTCTAGACAACAACATATAGAGCTTGTAAATATAATTAGTGATGTATCTGAGGGGATGCTCACCCGTAGTCAGGCTACTAAACTCTCTACTGCCTCAGCCCATGAATGTCTATTCGTAGACTTCCTCTCTGATATTGAACCCAAAAAGATTTCAAAGGCCCTTACTCATCCAGGGTGGGTTGAGGCTATGCAAGAAGAACTCAATCAATTCCTTTGGAACAAATTATGGAAACTAGTTCCTCTACATAGGAGGAAATCAGATCTTGGCACAAAATGGGTGTTCAAAAACAAGACTGATGAGAATGGAATTGTTATAAAAAACAAGGCTAGGCTTGTTGTTTAGGGGTGTGGTCAGCTTGAAGGCATTGACTATGAAGAGACCTTTGCCCCTGTTGCAAGAATGGAAGCCATCAGGATCTTTCTTGCCTATGCCACTTACATGAACTTCAAAGTATTTCAGATGGATGTGAAAAGTGCCTTCCTGAATGGCAAGATCACTGAGGATGTTTATGTAGCTCGGCCTCCTGGTTTTGAGAGCCCTGAGTTCCCAAACCATGTTTGCAAACTTGAAAAATCTCTATAAGGGCTTAACCAAGCATCAAACGAATAGTATGAAACTCTCTCCACCTTCCTGATAAAGAACAAATATGTCAAGGGGAAGATAGACAATACTTTGTTTATCTTCTTAACCAAGAAGGATGTTCTGCTAGTTCAAATATATGTTGATGACATCATATTCGGATCCACTAACTATGACCTTTGTAGAAAGTTTGAAAAACTTATGACAAAGAAATACAAAATGAGTATGACGGTGAATGAACGTATTTTCTTGGACTACAAATCAAGTAGGGGGACAAAGGGATATCAGTCTATCAAGAAAAATACACTAGAGAAATACATAAAAAATATGACATCTCTGAGTTTGCTTCAGCAAACACTCCCATGGTTCCCCCTAACAACTTAGGTCCTGATCTCATTGGTAAACCAGTAAATCAAAACCTATTCATAGGAATGATTGGATCATTAATGTACCTAACAACTACTAGGCCTGATATTCAGTTGTCAACTATCCTATGTGCAAGATATCAGGCCGACCCTAAAGAATCACATCTTACTGTTGTTAAACGAATATTCAGGTACCTGAAGGGTACTCCAACACTTGGTCTATGGTATCCTCGTTGCTCAGTCTTCGATCTTAAAGGATATTAGACTCAGACTATGCTGGTTGGAATATGGATCGAAAAAGTACCCCAGGTGCGTGTCAATTCCTAGGTGGCAAGATAGTCTGTTGGAGTGCAAAGAAACAGCAGTCATTAGCCATGTCCTCTGCTGAAGCTGAATATGTGGCTGCAGCTGGTTGTTGTGCAAAATTCCTTTGGGTGAAAAGTCAACTCAGGGACTATAATGTGGAATACAAAGTAGTCCCTATATTTTGTGACAACACTAGTGTAATTTCTATTTCCAACAATCCAGTCCTACATTCAAGGACTAAACAGATAGACATAAGATATCACTTTCTCAGGGACCACATCTTGAAAGGAGATACTGAGCTATACTTATTTCCCACTGAGTATCAGCTAGCTGATATTTTCACTAAACCCTTGGATGAACCAACGTTCACTAGACTGAAAGCTAAACTTGGTATGTTGAACATCGATTAATCAGGCTTCCTGATGACTTGGTGTTTAGTATAGTTTACATTCCTAATCTTCTCTCTGAGTAAATATACCTTATAGTTTCCCCATTGACACTGAGGTACATTAAATGATGTAACTAAATGCTCTAAGGATTTAGTTACTTAATGTCCTAGGTTGGTGACTCACAATATTAAATAAGGAACAAATATTCCTTTGAATAACTGTCATCAACCAGTCAAGGGGTCACCAAATGTCAAAGTTCCTACTAAGCATTAAATGATTTCCCTTTTCAAGCAAAATCCGTTTCAAAAACGTCCTTTTAACTTCATATGACCCCACGTCATCTCTGTAAAGAGCGTTATAAGTACAGGGACGGAACAGTAGCCGAGAAAAGGGGGGGACCACTTTCTACATTTCATTAAATGCGGATGTGAAAAGAAATTCAAAATTCGAAATTATAACAAATAATTTCTCTTTCACATCCGAGCCTATAAATACTTATACATCAAAGCAAACACACACACAAAGATTTTTAGCAGACTTGCTGTGACAATCTAACATTTTCAGGTAGT
Organism: Glebionis coronaria; assembly: GCA_025667525.1. Lineage (NCBI taxonomy): Eukaryota > Viridiplantae > Streptophyta > Magnoliopsida > Asterales > Asteraceae > Glebionis > Glebionis coronaria. The sequence continues at coordinate 140,932 of JANFOE010002236.1, forward strand.
AAATTATTTTCTCGTATAATATTTTGAACCATTATTTTTGTGTTGGTTGATAAACTCACAATTTAAGGATTTAAATTTGGGCTTACGTGCATAATTTAACGTCCTTTACGACTAACCAGAAACCTTAGGATTATGTATTTACGTTTTTGAACTCCGTTTTTGATGAGACAATTTTTATTAGATTAGTTTTGTGTCGTTGATTCATAATTTATAAAAACGTTTTTCGTAAAACGACCCGAGGGGACGCAAATCGAGGAAACTAGAATCGAGGAATACCCGTAAATTAGTGTGACGAGACAAGTATACACTTGTCCCACCCCACTATATGGGACGGCCAAAACAATGACACCACATCATAAGATGTGGCAAACTTGTAGCAACAAGTTAACACTTGTTCATTCAAGCTTAACATGTAAGCTACTAGCTAACAAAACCACTAAACCAAACCATTTACACACTTTCACTCATGCAAACTACTCTCAAAATCCTCTCACCCTCCCACCATTTCCGTCCCATTCCACCATCACACACCCCCATTTGATCAGTTTTAGCCATAAACTTTGTGTTATCTACACATATAATGAAGAACCCTTGAAGCCTTGTTGATTGGTGATCATTATAACATCAAAGGAGGTGATTTGCTTGTGTCCTAGGGCTGGTTTCTCAACAAATATTCTTGGTGGTTGATGATCTTGAAGACAAATTTGGTGTACCTCAAGGAGTTGTCATCCAAAAACAATTTATAGTCTTGGTTGGTAAACAAGATCATTCTTCCCATTTTCTTTGTTATTTTTTTAAAGATCAAATGTATTTTCTTTCCTATTGTATATGTATATGATGAATATATGATGATAAAAATGTTGTGTGGGGATCAAGTGTTGATAAACATGGTTAAAAAGATAGAAAACCATATGTAAAAAGGTTAAAATCTTGCTTAATAAGTTGGCTGTATAAAAACAGTAACTAACCAAATGATAAACTGATAAAATGGCATAGTGGAATCAATATACAGTAATTATTAGGTCTTGTACACATGTGAGAGTTGTCCATGCAATGGAATAATTATAATGAGTGAGATATGATCAAAACAAAATATAGTGTATCAATCTGAATAGTCTGTTTTGTGAGGACTTTTAAGGATAATTAGACTTGGATTGAGCAGTAGCTAAAACTTAGTTATTTGTTACATATAATATGAAGTTTATTTCATCCAAAAATGAGCTTATATCTCCTTGTAGAACTCAAGATATGGTAAAAATGGTGAAAGTGAAACTAAAAATCATATTTTGTGAAATTAAAGTTTAATAGTATTATAATAGCACTCAAATAAATATAGTATAAAATATGAATAAAAACCCACTAACTTATATATTACATTTATATAAATATGTACAATGATAAATAAATGGACATTTCATAAAATGGTAGTTTGATAAGTTTTATAAGTTGTAAAACTATAAACATGATTTTTACGTCTTTTCTGCTAAAACCGTAAAATTAACGTTTTCGTCAATTAAAACTTAGATGGTCGGACCCGTCTAATGTAAACCTTATATAACTCATATACTGATATATAAGTACCTATTACAAGTAAAAACCTATAAAACCTGAGCTTTATAACATACGAACATTAACGGGCCAAGTTAGCCTTATTGGACTATTAATCCAACTAATTTGGCTAAACACTTATAAACTACTTATTGGGCTTAACCCACTTGGGCCCAACATGTAAAGTATAATACTGATATTAAAAGTATAAAATGGACTAATATAAGTCAATGGGCTTATAATGGGCTTAATGGGTCTTGACAAGTAAATAAGATGAACTAGTGAAACTAGTATAAAAGTTACCAACACATAACACTAAAATGAGTAAATAAAAATGTATAAACCAGCTTGATCATCATCATATGTATAAAGTCATCATATGTATACATAATTGTTATTTTTATAAAGTCATTGGACAAAAGTCTAAGACCGATTATTATTTATATAGGTTTCCGTGACCGAAGCACGCCCGTAGCCGATAATCCGCCTTTCATTATCAACATGCTAGTTTTTGATAAAAATAGAACACAAGTAGTCCCGATGGTATGCTTAATGATATGGACCCGAATGATGCTATGACCCAATAAAAGAGATAAAAAGGATTATTAGTAGTTAGGTTATGTCACTTAAAGTCCCATTAGCATGATAGTACTATTTGCGGACGATCACCCCAGTTCGCGCCTTGACGGTTGATCCCCGTCGTACCACATCGATTGGTAAGCGAATTTATGTATGAGAAGATTTACATAGCGTGATTTTTGTGACGACACGCTAACTTAGATGGCCAAATTGTTTGTCGGGTTCGCGGCCCATTGTTTGTGATAGTAAGGTAACAATGTCATGCGGCTAATAATAATCCAAATGTATTCTAATACAATTCAATAATGATGCAAATAACGATTATAATACTACCTATAATTGTAATATTGAGGCTACGGTCTCATGGACTTTAACACCCCCAAATTTACACGCAGCGGAATACATCTTTGGGTGCTAAACAATGATACAACAACACATAATTTATAAAGAACGACTCGAAAAGAGACGTTTTAGATTTATCGTTCATAAAACATTTGTCAGAGTAGCGTAGTCCCAAGTAATCGTTACCAAAAGATAAGTTAAAACAACATATTAGTTTGTTTTAAAAATGGAACGATAAATAAATCAAAGAGTTTGAACAACATAGCAGTGCACAACTTCATTCTCGTGACCTCCAAGCTTCCACTTCTTGATTACCTGAAATACATGTGAGTAAAACAATCAGCAAAAATGCCGAGTGAATCTATAGGTTTATGTAATCAATTTGAACACAAGCAAAGATTATAAGTTTGTGGCATGCTTATAAGCATAAAATAATAATTTGCATCAACAATGATAATTGTATATAGCATAAATTGCAATAAGCTCATGTAACCGAGCCCATAGACACTCCCATATCAGTCTAATAAGACGAGAGATTTATTAATTGTCGGTTACCTCCAGATTATTGGTACATTGCCGTATACCTGACTTCTCAATACAATATGCTCAAACAGTGTGGAGGTCGGGCCTAAGCTTCTATGACAAGTCCACAAAAACTGAACCGGGGCGGCTTCCCCCATAGATCTATTAATTGTACTAGCGGTTAACCCATCATAGGTTAATTAACGATCCATAATTGAGGTTTTAACAAAGGCAATCACTTAATGCAATTTAAAGGCAACCACGGGTCCATTCATAGAGGGACAAAGCATACCATAAAAATCTTGTGTTCTAAGTTTATAAAAACATGTATTCCCCCTCGCGGGTTTAAAATCATTTAATAACTAGTATAAAGCGAGGCTATAGACTCACCTTAGTCAATAGTGGTAATGAGACGAGCGCCGACGATAGATGATGCCTTTCAAACACGAGAACCGCAACCTATCAAATGAGGTGCGTTCATTAATAATAGACTCGAGAAATAACCCATACATAAGAATATAAAACTCGACTCATAAAATCACGACAAAATCGAGAGAAAACGATACAAGTGATACTATTACACTCTCCTATATATTCATTTTATTATTCTACGCCTTTAATAAAAATCTGCCGGAACATACCGAATGTCCAAGCCGTTTTCCCATACTTAAACATATCAAATTTTTATGATACTACTCAGAGAACTTACTTACTATATGTAGAAAGTCCTCTCAAGAGCCCATCAAAAGATTTTACTTCTAAAGTTCCCTGCCCGACTCATCTTTGAATCACAAAATCCGGACAGTTTAGCGACCTTGACTTACGAAACCATTTTGACCATTCTAAACAACTCCATTTGTAAAATCACCACTTGATTCTAAAAATAGACTCAAAATACTAAACTTGGAGCCTGAGAACAGCCCTTGAATCATTTTGAAACTCATTTTATAGTCCCCGAGATTCGATCCAAATATCGACAATAATTTTCGGATTGTGTCGACACTCGTCTCCCGGTACACGAAAATCAAACTAGTGTACCTTCCACCTCGTTTGTAGTTGGAAGGCCTGCCTTATATCAAATCGAAGCTAACGAAATTCTCTACAACATAATCCCATAATATCAATCTATATTCAGACTTAAGACCCTCGAAAATGGCCTCAAACCTACTGCCCAAAATTGACTATAAAAATCTCTTACAAAATCAAGTTTTTGATTAAAACCAACAACTTTTATCATCATTCTAACATCCTAATATCATCATAAACCCATCCTAACACTTGTATCATCATCAAATTCAAAAACCCAAAATCAAAAATATATTTTCTGTACAAAAATAACATGATCTACACATGATTATCACTAGATAATCACATGCAACATCATCTAACAACTTTACTCACCAAGATTCTTGATCAAAATTTCAAAGTTCATGCATGTTGATGAAAATGGTATCAAAATGTAGCCCTTCAAATTCTAAGATGTGGTCTATATTTGTTTTTGATTAGATCAAGTTGGATTCTGAAAGAAAAATGAATTTAGGGGGCTAGGGGGTGATGGTTTTATGAAGAAAGAAAGAGGAGGGAGATGATTCCTATGTAAAGTGGTTATGTGTGTGTAGTTTAATGAAAAAATAAGCTTTTATATGGTGGGTGGAGGGCTAGTTTTGCCAATATGTGATAGTTTTGGTCAAAAATGGAATAAAATAGTTTAAAAGGGTAAAAATGTAAATTGCAAATTTTTAAATATTTACGAGACTCAAGTTTCGTAAAAATACTTTTTAAAAGTTTAAACGCACACGAAAAATAATAATATAACGACTCGATACGTAATTAAAACGATATCGTCAAAAATATTAAATATCGAAACGATCGATAATAAAATATAAAATTGTGGGCATCCGTCGGTATCGCGATCACTAGTAGTCCTCGTTGCTCGTCAAAATATTAAAATAAAATATTCAATATCGGTTTCAACTTAAACCGTTAAACATAATAATATTTAACGTCATAAAATATTTCAAAATAATTGAAAATAGAATTAAATTATGACCTTATTTTTACGGGTTTTACATCCTCACCACCTTAAGGGAGCGACGTCCCGGCGCTCAACTCGCCTCATACACGAGTTGTTCACCACCCGGAAGGATGAGGGCATTCCTCATAAAGAATTCCTCACGTTCCTACGTGAATCTTGATCCACGAGTTCTTTTACAAAACGCAACTTGTCGTCAAGTTGTATCTCACCATAAAGGAATAAATAAATCCTTATCCACAAGTCACCCGTCAAGCTCGACACATGAAAATTTTATGAATCACACGAAGCTCATTCGACGACACAAATAGATGACAGGATTTTCGGGTAAGTCCAGTTAAAAGGAAGGTTGCAAACTAAAGGATATCCATCGGCCGGATAGCCATGGACACACATCAAAAGAACTAACAAGAAAAACATTTTCGTCATCGGAGGGTGCTCACACGCGGGTCCCTACTCAAAAGATAATACAGAGACACCATCTCACTTTCGCCAACGCGCATTAAAGTCTCAATAAACATCGTCGTTGAAAGTCAAAAAGATATTACATAATATATGTTCTACATGATCGGACGTCATCGGATGATGCCGTCTCAAGTTCTCACAACTTACGATCATTTGTCTAGATCACATACCACATAAGTACATAAAAATAAAAGGTCGAACAATAACATCAAGTATAGATTTCCATCGTTAATCATCGAGAAAACCTTGAATGAACCCTTGATAATAACCACTTTATCTCCAGAGTCTTCCCACTTGCAGTGTCGGCTTCAACATACTCCTCGAGGTTGTAACGAATTTATTAACTCCGTTCATTAAGAGATTTGGTCCATTGGTGAAGATTCTCAATATAACGCATAAATCCTGGTGACACTTATCGTTCTTCTTATACACTGCTTCCCGAGATTCATTTTAAACTCAGAATAAAATAGTAATCTTCAATACGAGGAACATAACGAGATAAAAATGACTTCAATAAACGCATAAATGGACAAGATGTGGTAAAATGATTTAAGGTTGACGATCGACGAGGGATCTCGACTCACGTAACCGTAAAACATAATAATTTGCAATACTAGAAAAATGAGAGCGATGAAAGAATTATATATTAACATTAAAGTAACATTTGTCACAATTATCCATCCCGGATTTGGTATTACCTTAAGATTCAATTGAGGTACTTTCTTGATAAAGATGATATATTAAAAATAGAAGTTAAATAGCTTCATAATTTATTTTAGTTGTCTTAAGAAACTTTGAAACATTGACATGAATTTATTAATTAAATTCGTATTGATGGTTACAATTAGAAAATATAATTTCCAAATTAAATCATTATTAGGAATATAACTAAAACCGATAATTTCATTACATTTAAAGTAAAGTATGCTAAGTCAATTAGTTCAAAAGGTAGAACATAATTTCATTTTTAAACATTAGTTTTAGTTATACAAAATATGATGTATAAATTTGACCTTTTACTTATGATGGTTATTTCGATAATTGAAAATCATTGGAAAAAAATGTATAAACATAAAAATTTTATAATACGTTGTAGAAATACTTAAAGGTGTTTATTATTTCAAAATAAACATGGAATGTATTCGGGTTTCGAAATGTGACAAGATAACAAACGAATACGAATGAAAATAATAGTCAACAATTAATACGAAATCAACGGTACAAAAGAGGACGAAGCAGGTGTCGTATGAATTCTCAAAGAGAATAATAAAATAAAGGCGTCGATGGTAAGACGATAAGAAATAATAGATTAAACAAGTTGTCATATTTGTTAGTGCGGTCGATGGTTCACCAATATCAGCTCGTTAACTTAGCGGTGGTCAAATACATGATCGGAAAGAAGATCCATACAAAAATTTTAATAAATAAAATTCCTAATAATCACTTGTAATTAAAACAAATCGAATGAACGATGTTAGTGTTTAAAGAGAGAAGTCAAAGCACGGTTCACAAGAGTGGATTTCGAGAAAAACGAGAGTGACGGACGTCATCCTGGATATACGGAAATCACTCTAGTGATAATTCGTTATTCACGTGCGGAGACATTCCAAAGATCTACCCAGTCGCATAAAGAAGATTGGGCGAGAAGGAAGGATAAAACATCGAGACTTTCAAGTCATTTATCAACAGTCAGTAATTAGACGAACGGTCAAAAGAAATCAGTTACAAGACAAAATGAAGTAACAAGTGGAAAAATGATCGTCGAGTAAAAACCTATTCGTAAGCGCGTAATTCGTTCAAGAAAGGCAAGAAAACGTATGCGGATGCATAGAAATTGTGCTACTTGCATAAGATATGAAGGTTTTCAAAACTTCTTTTCACTTTATTTCATTTTATTTATCTTTATCATAAATACAAGTAAAAAGTTCTTTATTATCAAGATTTTTAAGTTGACTACTATTCAGCCTAGCATGGCTCCTTCTAAATTAGACATAGGTGATCAGGCCATGTATAATTTAGGGCTAGCAATGCAGTGCTCCGTTTCGTCGAAAAGTATTACGTTTCTTATGTTTATATATAAACCATGCCATCTGTAAAATGGAATTTAAAAATAGTTTATAAATTTATAGGATACAAGAAATTTGTGAGATACTTAATAAGCAACTTTTAATCTTACGAAAAGTATTTTATAAGACCAAAGTTAAAATAATTGGTGAAAATAATCGTAAAACAATATCAGATTCATTTATAATATGACATTATGACAACGTATAAAGTAGTCAAAGTTTTGCAAAAAGTGGCAAATAGTATCTCATAAAACAACCAATGAAATGGTTACAAGTTGTTAAGGTTTCAAAAGGTTATAAGGTTTAGACGAAAACGCCATGAGACACGCGATAAAATATCGACGAAGATGGTGAAGACAAAACTTCAAAACTCAACCTAAGTCAGTGGAAGGTTAAAAGAAAAATAAAAATAATATCGAATGACAAAAGAGTCATATATATGAAAAGAATAAAACAATCCACATGTGTATTCTATGTAAGATACTCGACACAACATGCTTTTAAGAAAGTATGTTATTCGTTTTTAAATTACACCATTAATCCGGTAATTGCTAATCCTGTACGGTTTTTATTTTTAAATATTTTCATATGCAACTAGTATTCGTTAGTTGTAAAATAATATTTGTTAAAATTTTACGATCTCAAATGAAATCAAAACAGCTTAGAAACATTTAAAACTCATGTTCTGAATTTTCTATCAGATTTAACTTTTAAATATGAGCCGATTAATTGACCCGATAAACGACATTTCCAAGACTCGGAGTCTAAAGCATTTTGATGCAAAACGACGTTTCAAACGACTTTCTAGTTTTACCCGAGACCTGAAAACCAATGTAAAATGACCAAAATACCCCTGCAAGTTCTGTGCAGGTTTGACTATTTTATTTTAAAAAACGCAGGTTTTACTTTTAAGTTTTGACCTGTTTATACTGCCCCTACAGTTTCTGCATAAAGTGTATTTTTTGACACTTCTTAACGGCTCAAAATATATACATATATACACACATGTCTTGTGGATTTTATAACAACGGAAAATAAATCTCGTAATGAGCATCAAATAAAATATAGCATGATGAATGACAGAAAATGCTTCAAGGTATTCAACACGAAATTTAGGAAGCAAGACGGTGAAAGACGTTCGTAATTTAGATTTTAAAATGCAATGTAAGCAAATCTCCTTGGTGCCACGATTGTCAAAAACACAAAACATAACAAGAAAAGAATGGAACATTAACATGCTACACTCCGGGAGCGAGAAGGTTAATGAAAAACAAATGATACAATTTTATATAAGTAAAATCGTATTCCAATTCTAGCGCCATAATCTAGACGATGATTTATAAAATGACGATGACGTTACCGAGATATAAGTGAACAATACACTTCGGAATCGATACATATAAATGTCAATAAATAGCGGTTAGTCTATTCCAAGGACACATTGAGCTACACAATGGTCTAGAAATTACGTTAAAAGACGTCCAGGCACAAATAGCCGGAAGACGATTTGGATATCTACGTAGATATCTCAAAGGGCTAAATAATGAAAGTAACGCGCGCAGATGAAGGTATGTAAGGTCATAATATAAAATTTTTGCAATAAAAGCAATTTAAATACTTCAAAAATAAATACAGAAAGATCTTAAAATTCATTGTATTTATTTAAGTTAATCATTAATAAATGAAAAACTTTTATCGAAAAGTTTAACGACATAAATATATATCGATAAAGGATTATAGTATTTATTTAGAAATACTTAGCAATAAGGCATACATAATAATGTATACTAAAGTTGTAATCCCAGAAGTAGCTTGAACTTGAAGTCACGCGAAATCATGTGCACCGACTCTTTGAAAAATAAAACCGACAGTTATAGTTTAGGTTTTTAGAAAAAGACCTAGTTCTCTATAACTCATGGCTCTGGTACCAATCTTTAACACCCCCAAATTTACACGCAGCGGAATACATCTTTGGGTGCTAAACAATGATACAACAACACATAATTTATAAAGAACGACTCGAAAAGAGACGTTTTAGATTTATCGTTCATAAAACATTTGTCAGAGTAGCGTAGTCCCAAGTAATCGTTACCAAAAGATAAGTTAAAACAACATATTAGTTTGTTTTAAAAATGGAACGATAAATAAATCAAAGAGTTTGAACAACATAGCAGTGCGCAACTTCATTCTTGTGACCTCCAAGCTTCCACTTCTTGATTACCTGAAATACATGTGAGTAAAACAATCAGCAAAAATGCCGAGTGAATCTATAGGTTTATGTAATCAATTTGAACACAAGCAAAGATTATAAGTTTGTGGCATGCTTATAAGCATAAAATAATAATTTGCATCAACAATGATAATTGTATATAGCATAAATTGCAATAAGCTCATGTAACCGAGCCCTTAGACATCCCATATCAGTCTAATAAGACGAGAGATTTATTAATTGTCGGTTACCTCCAGATTATTGGTACATTGCCGTATACCTGACTTCTCAATACAATATGCTCAAACAGTGTGGAGGTCGGGCCTAAGCTTCTATGACAAGTCCACAAAAACTGAACCGGGGCGGCTTCCCCCATAGATCTATTAATTGTACTAGCGGTTAACCCATCATAGGTTAATTAACGGTCCATAATTGAGGTTTTAACAAAGGCAATCACTTAATGCAATTTAAAGGCAACCACGGGTCCATTCATAGAGGGACAAAGCATACCATAAAAATCTTGTGATATATATATATATATATATATATATATATATATATATTCTAAGTTTATAAAAACATGTATTCCCCCTCGCGGGTTTAAAATCATTTAATAACTAGTATAAAGCGAGGCTATAGACTCACCTTAGTCAATAGTGGTAATGAGACGAGCGCCGACGATAGATGATGCCTTTCAAACACGAGAACCGCAACCTATCAAATGAGGTGCGTTCATTAATAATAGACTCGAGAAATAACCCATACATAAGAATATAAAACTCGACTCATAAAATCACGACAAAATCGAGAGAAAACGATACAAGTGATACTATTACACTCTCCTATATATTCATTTTATTATTCTACGCCTTTAATAAAAATCTGCCGGAACATACCGAATGTCCAAGCCGTTTTCCCATACTTAAACATATCAACTTTTTATGATACTACTAAGAGAACTTACTTACTATATGTAGAAAGTCCTCCCAAGAGACCATCAAAAGATTTTACTTCTAAAGTTCCCTGCCCGACTCATCTTTGAATCACAAAATCCGGACAGTTTAGCGACCTTGACTTACGAAACCATTTTGACCATTCTAAACAACTCCATTTGTAAAATCGCCACTTGATTCTAAAAATAGACTCAAAATACTAAACTTGGAGCCTGAGAACAGCCCTTGAATCATTTTGAAACTCATTTTATAGTCCCCGAGATTCGATCCAAATATCGACAATAATTTTCGGATTGTGTCGACACTCGTCTCCCGGTACACGAAAATCAAACTAGTGTACCTTCCACCTCGTTTGTAGTTGGAAGGCCTGCCTTATATCAAATCGAATCTAACGAAATTCTCTACAACATAATCCCATAATATCAATCTATATTCAGACTTAAGACCCTCGAAAATGGCCTCAAACCTAATGCCCAAAATTGACTATAAAAATCTCTTACAAAATCAAGTTTTTGATTAAAACCAACAACTTTTATCATCATTCTAACATCCTAATATCATCATAAACCCATCCTAACACTTGTATCATCATCAAATTCAAAAACCAAAAATCAAAAATATATTTTCTATACAAAAATAACATGATCTACACATGATTATCACTAGATAATCACATGCAACATCATCTAACAACTTTACTCATCAAGATTCTTGATCAAAATTTCAAAGTTCATGCATGTTGATGAAAATGGTATCAAAATGTAGCCCTTCAAATTCTAAGATGTGGTCTATATTTGTTTTTGATTAGATCAAGTTGGATTTTGAAAGAAAAATGAATTTAGGGGGCTAGGGGGTGATGGTTTTATGAAGAAAGAAAGAGGAGGGAGATGATTCCTATGTAAAGTGGTTATGTGTGTGTAGTTTAATAAAAAAATAAGCTTTTATATGGTGGGTGGAGGGCTAGTTTTGCCAATATGTGATAGTTTTGGTCAAAAATGGAATAAAATAGTTTAAAAGGGTAAAAATGTAAATTGCAAATTTTTAAATATTTACGAGACTCGGGTTTCGTAAAAATACTTTTTAAAAGTTTAAACGCACACGAAAAATAATAATATAACGACTCAATACGTAATTAAAACGATATCGTCAAAAATATTAAATATCGAAACGATCGATAATAAAATATAAAATTGTGGGCATCCGTCGGTATCACGATCACTAGTAGTCCTCGTTGCTCGTCAAAATATTAAAATAAAATATTCAATATCGGTTTCAACTTAAACCGTTAAACATAATAATATTTAACGTCATAAAATATTTCAAAATAATTGAAAATAGAATTAAATTATGACCTTATTTTTACGGGTTTTACATGGACGGTTTAAGATGTATGCTTTAATTTATATATTGCCTGACTAGCAATACGAGGACTTACTTCTGATATTATACTTGTGTTCTGATTTCAACGATTGTTTTATATAACGGTTTTATTAAACTCTATGAATTCACTCGGCATTCGCTGATATGATTTTTGCATGTTTTTATCTCAGGTGCTTGAAGGTAATTCGGATGGAGATCGACTCCGATGGCCGACATAATAATAAAACTGTTCATTCTATCTATGTTTTGTAAACTTAATGACCTGTATAATTTGGGACCTGTTGTACACTTGAAACTTTTATTTCGAATGAATGTATGTTAAACCTTGTACAACCATTTTTATATGTTGTCTATGATTGGAGTTATTGTGCTATCCCGTAACACTCTAAAGACTCTTCCGCTGTACGATATGAAATTTGAGAGTGTTACACTTACTATGCAAAAATATTCTCTCAAAGCAAGTGTGTGTGTTCAAAGATTGTTTCCAGCAAAGGGTGTTTATTCAAAAGGTAATCACATTGATCACTCATTTCATTGTTATATAGTATACGCACTAACGATCGAAGTTACTTAGTGTTTCTATCTTTTGATCTTCGCCTTGTTTTCAAAAGTTTGCATTAAGTCACTTGGTGACCAATCGTTGCATTATAACAAGAAACAAGTCTTGGTTTGATTCCCACAAGTGCCATAGTCCTTTTTACAAGTTTTAAAATCATATCTTAAAATGGCACTATCCAAGGCTATTTCATATGTCCCTCAGGTTGAGCATCTCATCACTGAGGGAGTCCATTTTTCAGGAAACAATTACGCGGGGAATTTCAATTACCCTCATAATGTATCAGCCTACAAACCTGTTTGCAAATTTCTTCAAAGTTGTGATTGGGCTGATGCTTTTGCCAACACCCCTTCAGTATTTTACCATGAATATCTCAGGGAATTCTGGTATACTGCTGTGGTTATAACCCCACCTACCCAAGGGCCTGAAGGTTCTCAGGAGTCTGAGGCTAAGTCGCATAAGGGATGTTCATCGGGTTCATTGTGAACAATGGTAAGACACCATTGATTTTGGACTTTAAAACTTTTTGTCAAGCTAGTGGACACGATTATAATACAGGAAAATATGTTGCACACTCTGACACTGAGTCAGTTAAAAAAGATTAAAAGAAATCGGGGTCCCTGAGTTACTTGTATCTGAAACCCCATTAATCAAAATTGATTTCCCCATGGCTTGGAGGATCCTGGTCACATTTGTAATTCAGGTGATTGGTGGGAATTACTCATCTACTGAGCAAGTTAATTCTACTCAACAGTTGCTAATTTATAGTCTTATTAATGGACTGAAGATTGACATAGGGGAGATCATTTATAGTGATCTCGTAACCAGGCTCCTGAAGGAGTCATGGAAAAAGTATGTATCTTACCCAAGGTTCATATCTTGTGCCTTAGAAAGGTTACTGGGTTCTCTTTACAATCAGGATAAATTTACTGTGTTTTCTACACCCATCCTGAGTTCCACAAACTTTTCCAAGAACCAATCTGAAGTCGCTCCTATCGAATTGACGGCTCATATGACTGAGGTGATTAGTCGTCAATCATCCGTGTCTCCCATTCCATTCATACCAAAGAAGGGGAACAAGAAGATTCAGATTATGCCAAAGACCAAACCAACGGCACAGGGCCCTGAGGCTTCCAAGACACGTCCTAAAAAGACCAAGGCTAAAAATACTACCCTTGTTCAGACTAAGCTTTGGATACCTCAAGGGAAAGAGCTTACGGGAGCCCCTAATACATCACAGTCAGGTTCGACGGGGCAACCTACTGGTCCTCTTGATGGAGAGGGAAATATACAACCCTCTTATACGGGACTGCCTTCCACTCAGTCTGATGAGGGCATTCATAAATCATAACCTTTTCCTGAGGACAAAACCAAGGCCAAAGACTCAGCGAGACGCCCATGGGTAACACACCTAGCTGATAGGCATATCACTTCCACAACATCCGATGAAGTCACACTAGCTCAAAAGTCTTTGCCTGAGGAACCAAAAACCGATTCCAAAGACTCAGAGGGACGCCCACGGGTAAAATACCCCGCTCATAGGAATCTAACCTCAACCAATCCCAATGAAGGCACAATGAATCCAAAGTCTTTGTCTGAGGGAACCACTCTTGATCCCAAAGACTCAGGGAGAAGCCTACGGGTAAAACAACTCACTGATAGGGATCCAACTGCCACCAATCATAAACTGCCCCTGATAATCAGATAGCCAAAACCCAAGCCTCGCGATTTGGGGTAGGGAGTGACCAAAACAAATGAAAGTCTTCTTTTGAAGGGGAGCTAGATAAACCAACGGATTCACTGAACTATGGAGACTTTATTAATTTACTTGAAGAGCCTGATGAGCTACTACATGGTTTCAGTGATGAAGATGACATGATTGAGGCTAGGGATGAACTTGACATTCAGGACCCTCCTCAATCAAACCAGAAGACACAGTCCCCTCCTTTGTTCGAAGACATATTACCGTCCCCTGAGGCTCAACCAAAGCTCTCCCTTGATGCAATCGGTCATAAGGAGCCCTCCCCTGAGGCAACGAAAAAGCCCTCCCATGAGGCACAACTTGACACCTCGTCTTTGGGGACTCATACTATGTTTCTGGAATCTACCTTTGATGACACCAAACCTGTCACTGAGAAGGTTCTTTATGAAACTCTCAAGGGTGTCTTCAATCATGTTTATACCACTGTGAAGGCAGAGGTTACTCAGAACCATGAAGACCTTTCTTCTAAAGCTGATGAACTCCTTGATGAATTCAGAACGTATGGTGACCATTTTGATGTAGCTGAGGAGAAAATGAGGGTTTAGGTTGACAACCAGATGGAATTCATCAGTGCGGTGAACACCAGTCATGAGGGTCAGGAGAAGAAGCTTATCAACTTCTTGAATACAACTCTACCAACTGTTGAGGCAAATATTCCTCTAAATCCAACTTTGGATGGACTGATCTCAAGTTCTACTGAGCCCAATTCCAAGGTTGGCCAACTCTTGGATTTGCTTAAGGAAGATAGGAGGTCTGAGGGCTTCACTAGGTTGGATTCTCTTAAGTCTGAAGTTGATGTGGTGAAAGCAAAATGTGAAGCAATCTATGAGGATGTTCACATGGACCCTGAGGCTGAACTACGACTAAGTAACGCTGCCAAAGGATATATGGCTAATGCTGCAAACATATCTAATATTCCAAAGGCCCTCAAGGATGCGGACATTCCTTACCTCAGGACAAGGATCCACACTATGGAAACCACTCAATTACTCATTCAACTGGATGTTCAGGCCATCAAGACTGATACTATGTCCATGAAGCAAATGGTGACTGAGATGTTTAATGCTTTCAAGGGCTCATCCACCTCCTCCTCCTCAGGACCAACTCAACAATCAAAAGTTGGGATTCGTCATCCTGAACCTTCAACTTTTGAGGGGGAGAATGTTGTACCCATGATGTTAACATGGACAAAACCTTCCCTTAAGCTTGGGGGGATCAAGAAGAAATGGTGATTCAACAACCTACGGTTCCTGAAATCCCTACCCTAACACCATTGAACTCCATCCTACCCAACCCTGAGCCCTCAGTCTCTAACTTAGACAAGGGCAAAGGCATTGCTGATGAAACCTTATCACCTCCTAAGAAGCTTGTAAAAACTTCAAGGGAAAGAAGGCTTGGCCCTGATGCTCCAGTCTTGGTACCCTATGAGATAAATGGAAAAATGTACAAGATGACACCTGAACAAATTCAATAGTACTTAGACGGAATGGAGAGGGCTAAAGCGAGTGAGGTAACAAGAGCTAAGATACTCAAAGTGTCCACTGAGTTTGTTAATGAAGTGGGTGGTAACCCTGATGAGTTATTAAGCGTGAAGGGTGGACAAGAGTTTATTCAAAGGCAAGAAGAAGAACTCAAAGCCATTCAGGACGGAATGATCAAAAAGCACCAACAAAGAAATTCACAACTAAAGAGATTATTTGATTACTTGGGTTACCACTCAGAGACGAAAGCCGAGCAAATCATAAACCTTAAAATCATTCCTCACACCACACCAGTATCAGTATCGGTTTATAGAAACAATGACGACAAGAACTTTGAAGTAATGAAGAAGTTTCATTTGGTGATTTTGGTCTCAATGAGTAGGATGAGATAGGGAGAATCCTTAAGACCAAAGCCAATAAGTATGTTCTTGAATTACTCAACTCTCTCAGAAAGAGATATCAGAGGTTGAATTAAATAAAGAATCATTTAGGGATCACTGAGGATCTTCCTCTGGCTGAACAGGATCCTACCAAGACTCAGGGACAAAAAAGGAAAAAGGTGGAGCTAGAAGCTGAAACTAAGGTCCCTGGGTAAAAATGCAATCAAACTCTACCTTAGAATGTCCCCTTTGTTAACAATATGGTCATTGAAGAACCTGAGTGAGGTATCTTCTTTATTTATGTATTTGGAGACCAAGCTTTTCAATGAATAAGTGACATTAAGAAGTGTCTCACTGAAATTATTCTTATCTTCCTTGGGATGGCTAGACAAGCTCTGACTGAGGAGAATAATAGATTTGCTGAGAAGCTCAGGCAGATGATTGCAAAGAGGATTGATAAGGAAAAGGTGTTGAAATCTTCAAAAGTAAAGAGAGAAGTAATGGATACCTGAAGGGTTGTAATCTTTTGTTTTTTTTATGTTTTTTTTAATGTTTTTTATGTTTTTCTTGTATCAGACTATTTAGTCTTTGTAATGATGAATAAAAGGAACTACTTTGTTTGAAACTGTTAATGCAAAGTAATTCCTAAAAAGATTATTAGTGTTAACTAATCTTTTTTAGTATTGATCACGACAAATTAAAAAGACATTTATCGTTAAATACAGTCATAAGACGAATTATCTAACAAACACTATAATCAAGGTAATAATCATTAAAGTATTGCACTAGCATATCTTAATCATGTTTAGTGATCATAAAAGTGATTAGTCCTAAACTTACATTTTGTCAAATGTGACAAAAGATTTTTTAATAAACTTTCTCTTTAAGAAAATATTTTATAAAAATGGACAATGTAAATTTAAATATGGCATTTCCAAATGCCACAGGAACATCCTTTGAAGGTAAAAACTTACCTAGGATATTACTTCCCCACTAAAAGACAAAAGGGAGCAGAGTCTACTCCCACGGCTCCTTAAATGGCTATGCGGTTCCCTAGTGATAAGGAACTATAGGCATAATTAAGGAACCGTGCTCAGAGAGCCGTTGGCTTTTGTCTCCTATAAATAGTGGGTTAAATCTTCATTTTCCGTGAACCTTTTTTGACATTCTTTCTACCATCTTTCTATTTTCTAATTCCTAATCATTTGTAAAGTATCACTTAATGTGTTAAGTATGTTTACTTATGATTATCCCCTTGATATCCTTCATTACCTTGTCCAAAGAGAAGATCACTCACACACTTGTGATGTGATTAAATATGAAGCCTTGATGAAGATCATCCTCTCCTAAAGATCTAGTCTTATTCATCATTTGTTATATTTGTGTCTTGTGTAGATCCAATGTATTTGTGTATACTTGTATTAGTTGTGTTAATCCATTGTATTAGTGAATACTTGGATTAGTCTTGTGTAAATCCATTGTATGTGTGTATACTTGGATTTGTAATGTGTAGATCCAAGTTACATGTGTATCACTAAAACCCACTTGTAGAACAATCCGTATTTTGACTAAATATTTTTGGTTAAATGATGGATTTGATATGAACCCATGAACAAATTAGCAATTGCATTGTTAATGTAAAACCCGTATTTAAATCAGGAATGTAAATACGCGGTTTAATTATTTAGAACTATTTATGTATTAATTTATAAACGAAGATAAAAACGCAAGAATTAAACACAAAAATACGTGAATAACTTTAATACGAAAAATAAAAACGAAGACTTATGGATATAAAGAGGGGCCGGTTTTGGTGATTAATAAAGAAAGCATATGGGCCTTTTGGCCCAGCCCATTCCATCACTACACTACATGAAATAAAACACAGCCCCCTCTTTTCATATTACGTATCAAAAAAAAAAGAAAACTGATTAGGGTTTGGAAGAAAAAACTGCCGCCAGTAAAAAAAACAAAATCAGAAGAAAAAAAAAAGGGTTTCGGGTTTGGTTCTTTCAAGAGTACCTTGTGTGGTTTCATCTTATATTGCTAATCAAACAAAGGTAATCAATCTTTTCTTCTTTAATCCCTATATGCACGAATTAAGATGTTTAATAAAAAAAGGGGGTCGGTTTTGGAGGCTGCGCGATAACCGAGACACCACCATGTCTCGGTGGCGCCTCTTTCCTTGGTCGACTGAGAACAGCAGCACAAGCAAGGGCAGTCGCATCGTTGGGGGTGTTTGTTTGTGACTGTTCGAACCAAGAAAAAAAAGAAAAAAAAGGGGGGGTCGGGCTGTTTGGGTTTAATGGGACCGAGACCCAGGTCTTGGTGGTTTCAGCCTTGCCCAGCCGTGACCCACACAGGGGCGGCTCGGGCTGTGATCGACCCAACACTATCAAACAAACCCAAACGGACTGTTTAAGAAATAAGGGTGCGTTTGGCTACTTTAACAGTGGGAAAGACATAGAAAGCAGTGGGAAAAACATATAAAAGCAGTGGGAATTTTAGACAGAAATATAGTGAGTTTTAAAACGAAATTAGTGACAGTTTTGCGACATAAGTTTCTGTCGCAGAACTGTTTATTGACAGTTTTGGAATTTCAGCTTTTATTGACAGTTTTAGTGATACAAAATTCCGTCACTAATTCTTGTTGACAGATTTTGTATTATATGTTGATTGTTTAGTGCGACCGAGATGGGCTCGGTAGGCTCGGGACGTTATTATAAATAATAAAATAAATATTCTTATATTATACATTTTTTATATTAAATTGTTTTATAAATATTTAAAATATATTTTAGTGTATTAAATTAAATTAGTTCTTTAATATTTAAAAAGGGTATATTTTTAGGAAATGAATTAAATTATTTGAGAACTTTCTAAATTAAGAAATGGACCGTTACAGTGTCCAAACAACCAAGTAAAGTAACGTAATGTGTGCATAAAAATAAAGGAGTCTGGATAGCTCCCATCCAAATGCACTACTCTCTTAG
Organism: Glebionis coronaria; assembly: GCA_025667525.1. Taxonomy (NCBI): domain Eukaryota; kingdom Viridiplantae; phylum Streptophyta; class Magnoliopsida; order Asterales; family Asteraceae; genus Glebionis; species Glebionis coronaria. The sequence continues at coordinate 160,200 of JANFOE010002236.1, forward strand.
AAGTCCTAAGATCGTCCCTGTGAACCTGCCGTTTGGAAACATGAAAGGAAACTACGGCTGAGCATAACGCTCAGTGGACGGATATAGCATGATAAGAATGTACTGAAAGTAATGAATTAGAAGACAACAATGAAGCTATAAGACTGATATGTAACATGTGGCAGAACTCTGCATAAACTCTGAAAAACCTGATTCATATATACTGGTACTGAAATATAACTATAAATTCTGAAACATGCATTTACTGTATTTTATTTGCCAGAGCTTATATAGGTCACGTGCTGTAACAAGCGTGCATGAATAACTGGAGGGGTGAACTCGTCATGCTGTATGATGAGACGGCTTTTATACATGGTCTCATCGTCCAAAACGGCCTTTAATTGCATAAAATATCATCAAATATACCAAATATATGCTCGTGTTTGTTACTTGTGTATTTTTAGGTACGGATATTGAGGAAATGGCAAAAGATCACAAGAATCAATCAAAAACGAACACGGGAAACGAAGTCGCACAATGAACCGGGCCCAAGTTTGGAATTTTGCAAAATGACCCTTGAAGAATTGAAGATTGTCAAGTTTAGTCCCTCATCTTTGAAGAACTTGTCATAATTGACCCTCCAAATGTCAAATGTACAAGAATGATCCTTAATGTTTGAAGATTGTACAAGACCAGTCCTTGAATTTTCAAGAATATACAAAAGAAGCCCTTGGAAAAAGTTTTAAAACCTTTTGTGCCATATTTGACAACTGATCCAAAGTTGTTAAGTGAAAAAAGAGGCGTTGACAGCTTTAAAAACAAAGTGGAAGGAATGAGAAAGCTTGGGGGTCAAAACTGCCAAACATCCAAACCTCCCCACCCAACCAGACTATGCCACGTCACATAACCCACCCAACAACCCTTACACCCGACCCTATATCCATTACCCAAACCGGCTTTATTTATAACCAAGTCAAACCCCACCCCCGGTCAAAAGACTTTCCCACCAAACAAAGATTTAAAACAAATCTTTTCTTCTTTTGGATTAAATACCTCTTAATCCCCTCCCTTAAACCCTAACACCCCCAGATCCAATCTCCTAGAAAACAAAGGGTTTATAGCCAAGATTGTCCAGATCCTCAATTAAGCTTAACCTCATCCTAAACCCACCCACCAAGATTCCCCCAACATACCCATGTGACCCTGGGACCCTCCCCTGCCTATCACTTTCGCACCAAAACCATAAAACCGACCAAGTGAACGACTCACATGTATTCCTTCGCCCAAAAGCTTTACTAAACGGCCAAGATCAATCCTTGAGAGCTGTTCCATTTCAGAATCACATGTATCACTATTGACCAAAGACAAAGAGAAGACTTCAAAGGGCATTTAGGGCATTTCCATAGATTAGGGTTTCAGCATTGTAATATTTTATTAAGAATTCTAGATAGTTCTTGTTCTAGTATAAATAGAGTCGACTTGTGACTCTATTACTTGTTCCAGTTTTTCTTCAAAAATATTTTGTAATTCCTTTTATATAAAATAAAAGTTTGGTGTTTGTTATTGAGCAATTTAATTCCTTTTTATGTTTATTTAAAGTTGGTATTAATTAGTGAAGAATTACTGAGTTCCAATTTAAAAAGATTGTGTTTGATTTTCAAAAAGGTTTTGAAAATTCCTTTTTAATCTTCAAAAATCCAAGAAATTGGAAAGTGAAAGTGGACTGGTTTCCTTGGAGTTTTGAGATTGTAGTTGTTTTAAAACGTATGTTTTAAAGTTTTAAAGGTTTATGAAAGAAATTTTTAAGGAAAGAAAGAAAAACAGGTTGGATATTTGTTCTTGTGTTTTTCTTTTTCATTTTCTTAAACAGGATTGGAGCTTTGTGGTTGATCATAGTTCTGCATACACCCCAGTGTATAGGGAGGTGGCTATCTAGCCATTGTTGGTCTTGGATGTAAGACCAACAAGGTAAAACCCTTGTTACAGCTTTTCTAAGTGAAAAAATTGAAGTTCATGTGATTTGCTTGAATTGTGTGGATAAATGTGTTAATCTGTTGATTTGATTTTAATTTATGATTGTATGCATGTTAGATGATTAGAGGATCAGTTTGAGAGAGTTTTTAAAAGAGTTTGTTTGAAAAAAGTTGTATTTCAATCTTTAAAGGGGTGTTTGGATACGATTTTTAATTGAAAATTAGTGACAGGTTTGAGATGAAAAACGTGTTAAAGCCACTTATAAGGGTTGAGATAGGTTGTGTCTAGTCTTGTTGTTAGTTTGATAAGAGTTAGAAGCAGGTTGTTAAGTAAAAAGTGAAAAAAGTAGCCTAATCTGTCATAGTTACTTTTCTGCTTGTTTTCTGCTTAAATTTGTGCTTGGATTCCTTAATTTGCTAGAGTATAGGGTGATATAAGTTTGTTGTTCATTTGTATGCTAGATAGTGAGTTTGTATGCAAAATTTTGGGCTTAGAAACTCATTTGTGTGCAAGCAGTAAGCTAATTAAGCCCACAGACCTGCACAAAACACCTCAGCAACCTTCATTTACTTGTGAATGCTTTATTTGTGAAATTTCTGTGCTAAAGGTGTTTGATTTCTACTTGATTTTGACTCCCTACACTCCAAAGAGTGTAGGGGTGCCCTGATTGTTCCAAAAACACCACCAAAAAGCTCACAGGCCAAGCCCTCTTGGCTTATTGTACAAGTGAAGAAACAAGACTTCACTTGTGTTCTTGAAAGAATTGAACTGTCCACGTTTTGGGTTTTGAATCTGGATTAAATCTTGCATAAAGGGTATTGGACTTGTATTGTAAGCATAACAGTGTTAACAAGTGTTGGATTGTGAAGTTTAAAAAAGAAAAAAAAAATAAAAAGTAAAAAGGGGGGTTGCGCACCTCGAACCCGTGACATCCCGTTCAACACACCAACAACACAACCATCCTGCCCTTGGGTCTTTTACTGACCAAGGGTGGAGTGGTTAGTTATTTAACCTGTTTTCATTTTAGCTTATTGAATTCAAACCGTAGCTTATTTAGCCAATTCCAGCTTATCCAATAAGCCTTTTTGGCTTATTCTATTTTTCTTAAGTTTAGTACTAGCTAAGGGATTTTTCTAGCCACTTTTTATATTTTTCCTTTCTTTTATCTATTTTTTATGCATTTTTTATTAGCCGTTTTTTATAAATTAATTAAAAAATAGAAAAAAGTGTTTTAATTTTTAGGAAAAATAATTTTTAAGTTTTTATTTAATATTTTGAGGTTTACATTAGGTTAACTTTTCAAAAGCTTTAATTTTTAATTTTATTTGATTTTAAGTTTTTTTATTAAACTTTGAAAATTCATATAAAATTCCAAAAAAGGTTTTAGGAACTTTAACTTGCATTTTCTTCTTAGTTAGAATATTTAGGATTTTTGAGAATTTTTTAGAATTTATTTGAGAACTTTTTATTTTTGGAATATTTTATTTTTATTTAATTAAGAAAAATTAAAAGTTTTATTTTTAACTTTTTTTCATTTTTCCTAGATTCTAGACATTTAAATAAGAATTTTTTCACTTTCCAATTAATTTTTAGGCTTTTCATTTAATTTTTACAATTAATTTAAGATTTAATAGATTTTAATAGTTTTTAGGAGTTTAAAAATAGTTTAATTTGGTTTTAAAATTTTTAAAAATAGTTTTTAGCTTAATTAGGTCATTTTTGAGGTTTACAAACTGTTAAATCTTGTTTAGGGCTTTTTAATATTTAAAAGTGATTTTTAGGGCTTTAATTAGCATTAAAAAGTCATTATTAAATTAATTAAAAGGTTTTAGCAAGTTTGGATTTTTTGTAAACTCTTAGAATTTTATTGTGGATTTTTAGTAATTTTTAGGAATTTTTAGGTTAAAATTTTAAATTTTGTACTTTTTACGACTTTACGTTTACGTCTTTTTCGTCTTAGTTTTAATCCGTTTTCGTAACCGTCTCTTCTTTCCTTTCTTATTTCTTTTCTTCTTGTTAATAATCAAAAACATTAATCAATTCAATTCACAACACACGTGCCTCCTCGAGAACGAACTCACTTTTGGGGTCATTCACACACGGTTTTCCTAAATCGTCGTGCACGCTTACCCTATTTTATTGCCTTCTTTTCCTAAAGGGGTAATTTTACTCAACATCATTTTGGCGCCGCTGCCGGGGAGGCGTGTTGTGTTTTGATTGAACATTGTTGTTTTCTATATTAGCCATAATAGTATTTGTATTAATAGCACTCTATTAATACGTATTATCGTTTTTTGGTTTTTGTGTGAATATTATTACTATATTGTATACGTAGAACAATAAAAACACAAGTACTCCAAATACGTGAGCAATCACAACCTTGATTCGGGATTTCATCACTCGATCATTGTATTCGAATCTCAAACCAAAGAAAAAGGCAAAAATAGATAAATACTTTCGTGAAGCTTAATTTTGATAATACAAACTATAAGGTGGGTATAAGGCGGTTGTATTTCACGACCTAAAGGAAAAAGGCTCTTAAGTGCTTCGCGCCGCCTCGTTTCCTCCGCTTGCTTGTGCGTATTTGATTTTGAGAGTGAATCGAGGGTTTTGCCGCCCAAAGTATTATTACATATCATATATATTTTCTTGGTTTCTATTTGATTAAACCCTCTTGAACGATTTGGTGTTCCACCATCGTTCTAAAGTCATCGAAGGCGTTCACTCCACGTGATCGTTTTCATTCTTTGAGGCCTTTTTAATCAAGAGATTTGATTGAGCAGGAGATTTGTGGACTTTTTGTCTACTTAATATATTCACCAATTTCCAAAAGGTTAATACAATCAAAAACCACAAAAAAATTTGAAAAAACACAAAATACCAAAAAGAATCTTCTTTGCTCGTCTCCACGTTGTACGTGACATTTATGCTCACTCGTAATCAAGCAAAACATGCACGTAGACGAAAGAACAAAACTCCCACTCCAACTCATTCTAGTGAGGAGTCTCCTATTGACGAACCCATTATACGAGAAGAACCAACCATGGCGAATCGAACTATGATGGAGTTACTTCAAGCACCCACCGAGGGTTATGGAGAGGCTATTGTGATTCCCGCAATCCTTGCGGAGAATTTTGAGGTGAAAACGGGGTTGTTGTCGATGATCCAAAACAACAAATTCCGTGGTGATGAGAAGGACAATCCCCACAACCATATCCGCCAATTTAATCGTCTTACCGCCACGTGCAAATTTAAGGATGTCTCGAATGACTCGATTAAGATGATGCTTTTTCCGTATTCCTTAGCGGGGCCCGCTAAAATTTGGTTAGAGAAAGAGCCACCCAATTCTATATTGACGTGGAAGGATCTCGTTTCAAAGTTTGTGAACCAATTTTTTCCGCCCTCTAAGACTACGCATTTGAAAAATGAGATTTCTAAATTTTCACAAGAATCAAATGAAAGTTTTTCTACGGCTTGGAATAGGTTTAAGGAGATGTTACATGAATGTCCTCATCACGGTTTTTCCGATTTGCACCAAATCGACACGTTTTACAATGGACTTAACGATCATGAAAGAGATTATTTAAATGCCGCCGCGGGTGGTAATTTTTTGTGTAAAACGGTTGAAGAAGCTTTGGTCATAATCGAGAATAGGTCTAAGGTTTATAGCCCTCGTCACACACCGAGTGTTGCCAAATTGGGCTCGTCATCATCGTCTCGTAGTACCAATGCATTACATGATGAAGCAAATGAAGAAAACCGATTTTTCGATAGATTTGCTAACCTTATGTCCCATTGGAAGGCTCAAGAAGCTTCCAATTCCGCTTTGGTTAAAGCGGTTTCTAAAAGTTGTTTGTCGTGTGGGGGAGCTCATGATCTTTCCGAGTGCATTACCGCGGATGGTAACACTTCGAATGCTTTTGTAGCCACGGGAACTTATAACCAAATCGGTCAAGGTTCTCGTTCAAATCAAGCTCCACCAAATCAAAATGCTAATAATTATCGCAACAACAACCAAGGTGGAAATTACCAAGGAAATCAAAGGAACTATAACAAAGGTAATTACCAAAGTGGAAATGGGCAAATTTCAAATCAAAACCAAAACCGTGATTTTCAAAACAATGCCCAAGGTTTTCAAAACGATCACACCAAAAATCTTCAAGGAGAGTTTTTGAATTATGCTAAGGCTAATGATGCTAAGTTTGACAACATGCAACGTGAAATGGTTAGCTTAAGATCCGAGTTGAAAAACGAGCTTAAAAACGAACTTGCTAATGAACTTAAAACTCATGCTAACAAAATGGAAGGAAATGTCACACGACTCCAACAAAATCAACAAAAAATGGAGCAAGGACAACATGAGATTAAGCAAGAGTTGTTAAAAGCGGATGCTAGGCAATCTAAGTTTGAAGACCGTATGGCTAAAATGTTTGAAGCTATCATGTGTAAGCCCTCTTCTTCGGGTGGTCTTCCTAGTGATACCATCGTGAACCCGAAAGGAGAATTGAAGGTTGTTGCTACTCGTAGTGGTAAAACTTTCAAAGAACCAATCTCTCGTCCAAGTACTTCTATGGAGAAGGAAAAAGAGAAAGAACCCGAGGTTGTGGTTGAAAAGGAGCAAATTACAATCCCACGAAGTACCGCTCAAACCACACCTACGGTTGAACCCACACCTATCATGGAACCCGAGATTCCAAGGCCGATGCCTATGCCTAATTTGCCCCAACCCACACCACCTTTACCCTACCCTTCAAGACGAGACAAGGAAAAGGCACAAGAACGAAATAATTATCAATTTGAACTTTTTATGAAAATGTTTTGTGACTTGCATTTTAATATAAGTTTTGCCGACGCCTTAGTCATGATGACTTGATTTGCCGCGAACTTCAAAAGTATGTTGAATAACAAAGAGAAATTGCAAAAATCGTCTAGTTGTTCTTCGGTTTTTCTAAGCCGCATAACTCAAAAAGTCGGTGATCCTGGAAAGTTTTTAATCCCATGTGCTATCCAAGACATGGAAGAATGCTACGCCTTGGCCGATCTTGGTGCTAGTATTAGTTTGATGCCTCTTGAGATTTTTAAATCGCTCAATCTTCCAAATCTCACTCCTTCAAGAATGTCAATCGAAATGGCCGATCATTGTACGATTCTAGCTTGTGGAGTTGCCGAGGACGTCTTTGTGAAAGTTGGGAAATTCTATAATCCCGTGGACTTCATTGTTGTTGATATTCCTATCGATCCTAAAGTTCCGTTAATTTTAGGTCGATCCTTTTTGGATACCTCGAGAGCACTTATCGATGTGCATGCTAGAAAAATCACTCTTCGTTTCAATGAGGAATAACTCGTCATTAATGCAACCCAAAACTCCACTCTTTCTCATGTGTATTCTATCACATCTTTGTACAATGTCAATCCTATCAAAAACATTTGCAAAAGAATTTCCAATAGAGTTTTAGGAGTTGATAAAAATGAAGTTCCGTCCCCTCCGCCGATGGAGGTTAAGAGTGTTAAGCCTATGATTCCAATCTCGAGTGATTCTTCGGATGATGAATACGTTGATCCCGATGGGGAGGTTTTCTTTGTTGACAAAAGATTTGAAAACTTGCCACCACCTAAGCCAAAAAGATTTCAAAATGTGAGAATTTTTAGTGTGACTAACATTGTTTTAGATACACCAAATATTTTTGACATTATTAAATCGGGTTTTAACAAGGAGAGTTTTAAAGATGAAAAAGGAAAAGATTTTAACTTTAATTTAAAAGATTTTTCTATAATTCTAACTCCGTCATCACCGCGTTTATTGAGTACTACAAGCTCGTCTTCTCCTTTTGACGATGCTTTGTGTGGACTTAGTGTGGGGGAAGCCCCTTATGTTCCCTCCCCTTTCTCCACCGAGGACGAGATATTTGATCCTGGAATTGCTTATATAGGGAAATCTCGGTCTTCCACCGATGCAATAAATGGAAAATATTTTCATTTGATTGGTGCGAGTCTACCTCGAGTAGCTCATGTTTTTAGAGACTTACCCATTGTCCCACCCTTCTATTTCTTCTCTCCTATTTTCTTCTACCCCATTGGGGTTTGTGTTGAAGAAGCGTTGTTTCGTCTTTCATTCGAAAACGAAGACGATATCTTTGACCCCGGTATACGTTTATCGGTTTTTAAAGTACTCCACGTGCTTTTGGGCCTTGTTTATCATGTAAGCCCCACCAAAAATTGACCATACCATGATTATCCCTAAATGATCACATTTATGGGGATTCGAGTCGAGCTTTTGACTCGGTTATCAAAAACAAGGTGCCTCGTGGGGGAGACCCATGCTTATCCATGTACATATTATTGCTTTCTAATGTAGTTAATGTGAGGGGATTTGTGCCCTTCCAACCTTTGTTCCGTGGTTGTTTGTGAATTGTGGTTTTTAGATCATGATCTTCACGATTGGAGCCTCTCGTGTTCGTTTTTTGGGAGCACTCGATCGTTTGCTTTGGAGGCCTTTCCCAATATCCATATGATATATCCTTTTATGTTCTAACCTTAGGTTTTTAGCACACTTCATAAACGGCTATTACTTATTGGTTACACCCTTTCCATGCTAGATTAGGCATTCGACTACGTCTCTAGTATGGGGGTGTTTGCACCCCTAGACTCGAAACATTGAGGACAATGTTTAACTTTAGTATGGGGGGGTGAATAGATACTTGCCTTGCCAAACCTTCACGCTTTCCAAAGTTTATCGTTTTGTTATCATTTTTGTTGAAAAATAAGGCTAAAAATGGCCAAATTTTAAATTTTTTCTCATTTTTATAAGTGTTTGAAGACACGAATGTAGATTTTCCGATGGCGAGAATAAGAGTAATTTTTGACTCGACCGTGCGTGTTGAGCACTTAGCTTTGATTCCTTAACTACACATTAGGCTAAGTCTCTTAAATGAGGACGAGAAATGATAGAGTTAATTATAAGTTACTATGCTAAACGTAGAGTACTCGTATTCTTTCAAAAACTCATGTGTTCTCGTTGTTTGCTTATTCTCCCTTCGCTTGTAAATATTTTTTGCTTAATAAATATTGATTTAGCGGTTTAGTTTTGATTTTTGGGTTTCTAGTCTTTTCTAGTAGCTTCCGTGTAATTAAATTGGGAAGACATTAAGGTATCGCCAGCGTCACGGTTTTGAAGTATTGGCACCCGAATAATCGAAAGCTTCACCCAATAATAAGATTTCAAGTGCTCACCAAAATCTAGCAAACAATTTGAAGCCCCACAAGGCCTAAAATCTATGCAAAATTGAAAGTGAATCAAGCCTTAATCTTCGAAGCTTTAAAGATCCAAAATTCGCTTTTGCGTGAGGATATACGTCTTTGGCTAATAAAACCACCGATGAGGCGGATAATAAAAGGCAAGGCAAGACCGAAGTCATAATAAAAGCTTCATGGCGAAGTTGAATAAAAGATGGAGGTAAACCAAAGATAATAAGGTCCTTCCGTTAGGGGGCGTATAAAAGTCTTGGTAATAAGTCTCATGTTCAAAACCGTTATAAAACCGTGTCTATCGATCCTTCTTGTTGACTTAATTTTTTAACATCGTTGTCTATTAGGAGGGGTTATTGATTTGATGGTCTTAGTTACACCGTTAGGACTCTATTTTTAGACCTAAATCTCTATTATCGCATAAGTCAATGATGTATCCTCGTGATCATTAAGACATAATAAAATATAAGAGATACAACTTAGGAATAATGGGAGAATAAGTACGTGATTAGGGCATATGAGTAGTGTTAGCATTACTAACTTATAATGACAATGATCTCGTTGCACGCTTGGCATGGAATTAAGGTGAAAATCGAGGACGACGAAATTATTTCTAACGAAGCATTCACGTGTTCTTATTCTATGAACCTAAACGTCCCATTTTGCGATGAAAATCATACATTATGTCTAAAACACAAGTAGTAGTAATCATAGTAATGTAGCTAGTTTATCTTTCAATAAAGTGAATAAAATTAAATTTTGGAGATGCTATGATACTTTATTCTAGCATTGCGTGAGGGCACGGCAATGGTTTAGTATGGGGGAGTGATGAGACGGCTTTTATACATGGTCTCATCGTCCAAAACGGCCTTTAATTGCATAAAATATCATCAAATATACCAAATATATGCTCGTGTTTGTTACTTGTGTATTTTTAGGTACGGATATTGAGGAAATGGCAAAAGATCACAAGAATCAATCAAAAACGAACACGGGAAACGAAGTCGCACAATGAACCGGGCCCAAGTTTGGAATTTTGCAAAATGACCCTTGAAGAATTGAAGATTGTCAAGTTTAGTCCCCCATCTTTGAAGAACTTGTCACAATTGACCCTCCAAATATCAAATGTACAAGAATGATCCTTAATGTTTGAAGATTGTACAAGACCAGTCCTTGAAATTTCAAGAATATACAAAAGAAGCCCTTGGAAAAAGTTTTAAAACCTTTTGTGCCATATTTGACAACTGATCCAAAGTTGTTAAGTGAAAAAAGAGGCGTTGACAGCTTTAAAAACAAAGTGGAAGGAATGAGAAAGCTTGGGGGTCAAAACTGCCAAACATCCAAACCTCCCCACCCAACCAGACTATGCCACGTCACATAACCCACCCAACAACCCTTACACCCGACCCTATATCCATTACCCAAACCGGCTTTATTTATAACCAAGTCAAACCCCACCCCCGGTCAAAAGACTTTCCCACCAAACAAAGATTTAAAACAAATCTTTTCTTCTTTTGGATTAAATACCTCTTAATCCCCTCCCTTAAACCCTAACACCCCCAGATCCAATCTCCTAGAAAACAAAGGGTTTATAGCCAAGATTGTCCAGATCCTCAATTAAGCTTAACCTCATCCTAAACCCACCCACCAAGATTCCCCCAACATACCCATGTGACCCTGGGACCCTCCCCTGCCTATCACTTTCGCACCAAAACCCTAAAACCGACCAAGTGAACGACTCACATGTATTCCTTCGCCCAAAAGCTTTACTAAACGGCCAAGATCAATCCTTGAGAGCTGTTCCATTTCAGAATCACATGTATCACTATTGACCAAAGACAAAGAGAAGACTTCAAAGGGCATTTAGGGCATTTCCATAGATTAGGGTTTCAGCATTGTAATATTTTATTAAGAATTCTAAATAGTTCTTGTTCTAGTATAAATAGAGTCGACTTGTGACTCTATTACTTGTTCCAGTTTTTCTTCAAAAATATTTTGTAATTCCTTTTATATAAAATAAAAGTTTGGTGTTTGTTATTGAGCAATTTAATTCCTTTTTATGTTTATTTAAAGTTGGTATTAATTAATGAAGAATTACTGAGTTCCAATTTAAAAAGATTGTGTTTGATTTTCAAAAAGGTTTTGAAAATTCCTTTTTAATCTTCAAAAATCCAAGAAATTGGAAAGTGAAAGTGGACTGATTTCCTTGGAGTTTTGAGATTGAAGTTGTTTTAAAACGTATGTTTTAAAGTTTTAAAGGTTTGTGAAAGAAATTTTTAAGGAAAGAAAGAAAAACAGGTTGGATATTTGTTCTTGTGTTTTTCTTTTTCATTTTCTTAAACAGAATTGGAGCTTTGTGGTTGATCATAGTTCTGCATACACCCCAGTGTATAGGGAGGTGGCTATCTAGCCATTGTTGGTCTTGGATGTAAGACCAACAAGGTAAAACCCTTGTTATAGCTTTTCTAAGTGAAAAAATTGAAGTTCATGTGATTTGCTTGAATTGTGTGGATAAATGTGTTAATCTGTTGATTTGAGTTTAATTTATGATTGTATGCATGTTAGATGATTAGAGGATCAGTTTGAGAGAGTTTTTAAAAGAGTTTGTTTGAAAAAAGTTGTATTTCAATCTTTAAAGGGGTGTTTGGATACGATTTTTAATTGAAAATTAGTGACAGGTTTGAGATTAAAAACGTGTTAAAGCCACTTATAAGGGTTGAGATAGGTTGTGTCTAGTCTTGTTGTTAGTTTGATAAGAGTTAGAAGCAGGTTGTTAAGTAAAAAGTGAAAAAAGTAGCCTAATCTGTCATAGTTACTTTTCTGCTTGTTTTCTACTTAAATTTGTGCTTGGATTCCTTAATTTGCTAGAGTATAGGGTGATATAAGTTTGTTGTTCATTTGTATGCTAGATAGTGAGTTTGTATGCAAAATTTTGGGCTTAGAAACTCATTTGTGTGCAAGCAGTAAGCTAATTAAGCCCACAGACCTGCACAAAACACCTCAGCAACCTTCATTTACTTGTGAATGCTTTATTTGTGAAATTTCTGTGCTAAAGGTGTTTGATTTCTACTTGATTTTGACTCCCTACACTCCAAAGAGTGTAGGGGTGCCCTGATTGTCCAAAAACACCACCAAAAAGCTCACAGGCCAAGCCCTCTTGGCTTATTGCACAAGTGAAGAAACAAGACTTCACTTGTGTTCTTGAAAGAAAGGAACTGTCCACGTTTTGGGTTTTGAATCTGGATTAAATCTTGCATAAAGGGTATTGGACTTGTGTTGTAAGCATAACAGTGTTAACAAGTGTTGGATTGTGAAGTTTAAAAAAGAAAAAAAAAATAAAAAGTAAAAAGGGGGGTTGCGCACCTCGAACCCGTGACATCCCGTTCAACACACCAACAACACAACCATCCTGCCCTTGGGTCTTTTACTGACCAAGGGTGGAGTAGTTAGTTATTTAACCTGTTTTCATTTTAGCTTATTGAATTCAAACCGTAGCTTATTTAGCCAATTCCAGCTTATCCAATAAGCCTTTTTGGCTTATTCTATTTTTCTTAAGTTTAGTACTAGCTAAGGGATTTTTCTAGCCAGTTTTTATATTTTTCCTTTCTTTTATCTATTTTTTATGCATTTTTTATTAGCCGTTTTTTATAAATTAATTAAAAAATAGAAAAAAGTGTTTTAATTTTTAGGAAAAATAATTTTTAAGTTTTTATTTAATATTTTGAGGTTTACATTAGGTTAACTTTTCAAAAGCTTTAATTTTTAATTTTATTTGATTTTAAGTTTTTTATTAAAATCTGAAAATTAATATAAAATTACAAAAAAGGTTTTAGGAACTTTAACTTGCATTTTCTTCTTAGTTAGAATATTTAGGATTTTTGAGAATTTTTTAGAATTTATTTGAGAACTTTTTATTTTTTGGAATATTTTATTATTATTTTATTAAGAAAAATTAAAAGTTTTATTTTTAACTTTTTTTCATTTTTCCTAGATTCTAGACATTAAAATAAGAATTTTTTCACTTTCCAATTAATTTTTAGGCTTTTCATTTAATTTTTACAATTAATTTAAGATTTAATAGATTTTAATAGTTTTTAGGAGTTTAAAAATAGTTTAATTTGGTTTTAAAATTTTTAAAAATAGTTTTTAGCTTAATTAGGTCATTTTTTAGGTTTACAAACGATTAAATCTTGTTTAGGGCTTTTTAATATTTAAAAGTGATTTTTAGGGCTTTAATTAGCATTAAAAAGTCATTATTAAATTAATTAAAAGGTTTTAGCAAGTTTGGATTTTTTGTAAACTCTTAGAATTTTATTGTGGATTTTTAGTAATTTTTAGGAATTTTTAGGTTAAAGTTTTAAATTTTGTACTTTTTACGACTTTACGTTTACGTCTTTTTCGTCTTAGTTTTAATCCGTTTTCGTAACCGTCTCTTCTTTCCTTTCTTATTTCTTTTCTTCTTGTTAATAATCAAAAACATTAATCAATTCAATTCACAACACACGTGCCTCCTCGAGAACGAACTCACTTTTGGGGTCATTCACACACGGTTTTCCTAAATCGTCGTGCACGCTTACCCTATTTTATTGCCTTCTTTTCCTAAAGGGGTAATTTTACTCAACATCACTGTAGAGGGGTGACCTCTAAATAACTGTGCTGGGTGGAGGGATCAGCTCCAATGTGAAGGATGTAGAGCACACACCACATTCACCCTGATAACTTGTAACACATATAAGCCTAGGATGCATCCATACGCCCCACTAAAAAATACTGATAAAATGGCCAAGCTGAGCTGAGTGGGACGATGCAGGATATCACTCTCCTGCATGTGGGTCACGACACCGGTGCCTCTAGTGCTGTGGTTAAGGTACCTCCGTAACTAGTACATAAACTGGTCGTGCTTGTATATAATGCTCAGGCAATTTATTTAGTTATTAATATGATTATTGATAAACTTAAACATATATTGGGGAAAAACATTTGGCTGAAGACAGGAAATCCTAATCATGCATAGAAAGGAAGTCCTTACTGAAAGGACGGAAAATCCGTACCTCTAGTCCAGTAACTGACTGAATGGAAGACTGAACGAATACTACTCGGGCTTCACGCGTGCTACATGAATAAAGGACGCGAATAAGTTAACTGACATTCGTTTATTTAATTTTACTGATCTTACTGGCTTCTTATATTTATTTTATTTTGATTCTGAAATTCTGTACGTATACCAACTGATAAATTGGAACTTATAACAATTCATTTTAATGTATTATTTTCTAGTATTAATTATGGTACAACGTATTTCTGACGCTACAGTATTGCTATATTAAGAACCCCGCTAAAATAGAAAATTTCTTAATTTAGAAAGTTCTCAAATAATTTAATTCATTTCCTAAAAATATACCCTTTTTAAATATTAAAGAACTAATTTAATTTAATACACTAAAATATATTTTAAATATTTATAAAACAATTTAATATAAAAAAAAGTATAATATAAGAATATTTATTTTATTATATATAATAACCTCCCGAGCCTACCGAGCCCATCTCGGTCGCACTAAACAATCAACATGTAATACTAAAACTGTCAATAAAAGCTGAAATTCCAAAACTGTCAATAAACAGTTCTGCGGCAGAAAGTTATGTCGCAAAACTGTCACTAATTTCGTTTTAAAACTCACTATATTTCTGTCTAAAATTCCCACTGCTTTCTATATGTTTTTCCCACTGCTTTCTATGTCTTTCCCACTGTTAAAGTAGCCAAACGCACCCTTATTTCTTAAACAGTCCGTTTGGGTTTGTTTGACAGTGTTGGGTCGATCACAGCCCGAGCCGCCCCTGTGTGGGTCACGGCTGGGCAAGGCTGAAACCACCAAGACCTGGGTCTCGGTCCATTTAAACCCAAACAGCCCGACCCCCTTTTTTTTTTCTTGGTTCGAACAGTCACAAACAAACACCCCCAACGATGCGACTGCCCTTGTTTGGGCTGCTGTTCTCAGTCGACCAAGGAAAGAGGCTCCACCGAGACATGGTGGTGTCTCGGTTATCGCGCAGCCTCCAAAACCGACCCCCTTTTTTTATTAAACATCTAAATTCGTGCATATAGGGATTAAAGAAGAAAAGATTGATTACCTTTGTTTGATTAGCAATACAAGATGAAACCACACACGGTACTCTTGAAGGAACCAAACCCGAAACCCTTTTTTTTTTCTTCTGATTTTGTTTTTTTTTACTGGCGGCAGTTTGTTCTTCCAAACCCTAATCAGTTTTCTCTTTTTTTTTTGTTACGTAATATGAAAAGAGGGGGCTGTGTTTTATTTCATGTAGTGTAGTGATGGAATGGGCTGGGCCAAAAGGCCCATATGCTTTCTTTATTAATCACCAAAACCGGCCCCTCTTTATATCCATAAGTCTTCGTTTTTATTTTTCGTATTAAAGTTATTCACGTATTTTTGAGTTTAATTCTTGCGTTTTTATTTTCGTTTATAAATTAATACATAAATAGTTCTAAATAATTAAACCGCGTATTTACATTCCCGATTTAAATACGGGTTTTACAATTCTTCCCCTCTAAAAAGAATAATTCGTCCCCGAATTAAGGATACGACCGTACTGGGTTTTACAATTCTTCCCCTCTAAAAAAAAGAATTCGTCCCCGAATTATAAGGTATTTAAGCTGACTGGAGTAAAAGTTGAAATGCTAATAAGCTGGAAGACATAAAAGCTGAAAAGACATACCCGAATCAAAACTGAAAGTGAGGATAAGAAGTCCGTATAGACTCCTCTATTTCCCAAGTGGCCTCCCGCTCAGTATGGTCCCTCCACAGGATTTTGACGAAAGGAATGGTCTTCCTTCTCATGACTCGATCCTGGCGATCTAAAACTGCTTCGGGTTCCTCAATATAAGATAGATCCTCCCGAATCTGATCGAGTGGATAATTTACTTTGTGAAGCTCATGATAGTTGTACCCCCTGAGTAATGATACATGAAACACGTTATGGACGTGTGAAAGCTGAGGTGGTAACGCCAATCGTTATGACACTTCACCGATACGTTCAAGGATTTCGAATGGTCCGATGTAACGAGGGTTGAGCTTGCCCTTGAGGCCAAAACGTCTGACACCGCGTGCGGCTGATACTTTGAGGAACACACGATCCCCAGTCTGAAAAGATAGATCTCTGCGATGCTTGTCGGCGTAACTCTTCTGGCGAGTACGCGCTTCTTGCAGTTTTGCCCTAGCGATGGCGACCTTTTCATTGGTCAGCTCTATCAATTCTGGTCCTCCAATCAAACGTTCTCCAACCTGATCCTAACAAATAGGAGCACGGCATTTCCTGCCGTATAACATCTCGAATGGAGCACGCTTGATACTAGCATGCCAACTGTTGTTGTAGGAAAACTCAACCAAGCAAATATAGTCATCCTAGTGTCCTGTCCATTCTAATGCACAGGCGCGTAGCATGTCCTCTAAGGTATGGATGGTACGCTCTGACTGACCGTCCGTCTGTGGATGGAAAGCTGTGCTGAGCTTGACCCTAGTTCCACAAGCTTTATGCAAACCTTCCCAGAAGTGAGAAGTGAAACGGGGATCCCTATCTGATATAATTTCAGAAGGTGTATCGTGTAATCGTACGATCTCCTCGGCGAATAGTTTCGCTAATTTACTGATTGCGAAATCTTTGCGAATAGGAATGAAATGTGCCGACTTGGTCAAACGATCGACAAAAACCCATATTGCATCATGTCTCCGCTGAGTCTGTGGTAGTCCGGTGACAAAATCCATAGAGATCTTGTCCCATTTCCACATTGGAATATCTAGTGGCTGGAGAAGACCACTAGAACGCTGGTGCTCTATCTTAACCTGCTGACAGGTTAAGCATTTAGACACAAATGTTGCGATATCCTGTTTCATGCCGCTCCACCAGAAATGCTGCTTAAGATCGTGGTACATTTTGGTGGAACCCAGATGGATAGAGAACGGAGAGCTGTGAGCCTCAGTCATTAAGGCTTCTCTGAGAGCAGGGTCTTCTGGAACGCATAGTTTGGTACCCTGCCATACGATACCATCGTCATCGATGCGAAATTCGGTCTGCTGGTCAATGTTCTGGATAATCGCCCAGATTTCACCATCATCCTTTTGGGCGGCTTTAATCCTAGAGAGTAAATCTGGTTCTACCCTCAAACTAGCCCAGTATCCCCTCTGTCCGCGTACTATGAGCTCAATATCATACCGCTCTAAATCCCGAATAATTTCTTCCTGAACTTTGATGCCATTTATCATACCTGACTTTCTGCTAAGGGCATCTGCTACTACATTTGCTTTGCCTGGGTGATACTGGATATTAGTGTCATAGTCTTTTAGCAGTTCTAACCATCGCCTCAGTCTCATGTTCAGCTCTCGCTACGTAAATATATACTTGAGACTTTTGTGATCGGTGAAGATATCACACGACTCACCGTATAAATAATGCCTCCAGATTTTAAGGGCGAAAACGACTGTTGCGGGCTCTAGATCATGAGTAGGATAATTTTTCTCATACGGCTTCAGTTGACGCGAAGCATAAGCAATGACTTTCCTATGCTGCATAAGAACACAGCCTAAGCCCTTTCTTGATGCGTCACTGTAAATCTGATAACCACTTGTACCGGATGGAAGAGTGAGTATCGGTGCTGAGATCAATCGATGCTTGAGTTCCTCAAAACTCTTTTCTCTCTCTCCTCGGTCCATATAAATTTCTCACCTTTTCGCATAAGTTGGGTCAATGGTAACGCCAAACGTGAGAACTTTTCCACAAACTTGCGGTAATAACCCGCCAACCCAAGAAAACTACGTATCTCTGTGACAGACGTCGGTCTTGGCCATTTGGTGATAGCCTCCACCTTCGCAGGATGCATAGTGATTCCTTCCGCAGAAACAACATGACCTAGAAACACCACTGTATTCAGCCAAAATTCGCACTTCGAAAATTTAGCATATAGTTTTTCTCGTCTGAGAATCTGCAAAACTGTACGGAGGTGATTCTCGTGATCCTCTTTGGATTTGGAGAAAATAAGGATATCATCGATGAATACAATCACAAACTTGTCTAAGAATTCGTGGAAGACTCTGTTCATCAAGTCCATAAATACTGCAGGCGCGTTCGTGAGACCGAATGGCATAACAACAAACTCGTAATAACCGTACCTCGTGCGAAAAGCAGTTCTGGTTATATCCTGCTCTTTTACACGTAGCTGATGGTAACCTGATCGTAGATCGATTTTTGAGAAGTGCTTGGCACCCTGAAGCTAATCGAATAAATCGTCAATACGAGGAAGTGGATAACGATTACGAATAGTGAGCTTATTCAACTCACGGTAGTCAATACACAATCGCATACTACCATCCTTCTTCTTGACAAACAAAACTGGAGCGCCCCAAGGTGACACACTTGGACGAATGAAACCCCTTTCTAGAAGTTCTTGAAGTTGATCTTTCAGTTCCTTAAGCTCTATAGGAGCCATACGGTAAGGAGCTTTAGATACTGGTTCTGCACCTGGAATGAGATCAATACCAAATTCTACCTCTCGCATGGGAGGTAAACCTGGGAGTTCCTCTGGAAAGACATCTGGAAAATCTGACACCACTGGCTGATCATGAATTGAAGGTGCCTCTGAAGTCGTGTCATGAACTGTAGCTAGGAAGCCCTCGCAACCATGATATAGTAAGGTACGAGCCTGTAAAGCTGAAATGATCTAAACATGTTTTCCTGGTAGGAAGCCTCGGTGAATATACTCTGGTGTCTGGACATCACCAAAGATAACCCGGTGAGCATGACAGTCTATAGTGGCACGATGAACCGACAACCAAACCATACCCAGAATAACATCGAATTCACACATATATAAAGGAAGTGCACTGACTGGACGGATTTTATCCTCAAATTCAAGAGGGAGATCCTTATATACTTGGGTAATGAGTACAGAGTCTCGCATGGGGGTAGATATACTAAGTACACTGTCTAGTGGCGTAGGGGTCATGTTCATGCACCGATACCTCAGGATGGCTGGATTCATATGCTGTTAAAATAAACATGACCCCTACGCCACTAGACAGTGTACTTAGTATATCTACCCCTATGCGAGACTCTGTACTCATTACCCAAGTATATAAGGATCTCCCTCTTAAATTTGAGGATAAAATCCGTCCAGTCAGTGCACTTCCTTTAGATATGTGTGAATTCGATGTTATTCTGGGTATGGAGTGGTTGTCGGTTCATCGTGCCACTATAGACTGTCATGCTCACCGGGTTATCTTTGGTGATGTCCAGACACCAGAGTATATTCACCGAGGCTTCCTACCAGGAAAACATGTTCAGATCATTTCAGCTTTACAGGCTCGTACCTTACTATATCATGGTTGCGAGGGCTTCCTAGCTACAGTTCATGACACGACTTCAGAGGCACCTTCAATTCATGATCAGCCAATGGTGTCAGATTTTCCAGATGTCTTTCCAGAGGAACTCCCAGGTTTACCTCCCATGCGAGAGGTAGAATTTGGTATTGATCTCATTCCAGGTGTAGAACCTGTATCTAAAGCTCCTTATCGTATGGCTCCTATAGAGCTTAAGGAACTGAAAGATCAACTTCAGGAACTTCTAGAAAGGGGTTTCATTCGTCCAAGCGTGTCACCTTGGGGCGCTCCAGTTTTGTTTGTCAAGAAGAAGGATGGTAGTATGCGATTGTGTATTGACTACCGTGAGTTGAATAAGCTCACTATTCGTAATCGTTATCCACTTCCTCGTATTGACGATTTATTCGATCAGCTTCAGGGTGCCAAGCACTTCTCAAAAATCGATCTACGATCAGGTTACCATCAGCTGCGTGTAAAAGAGCAGGATATAACCAAAACTGCTTTTCGCACGAGGTACGGTCATTACGAGTTTGTTGTTATGCCATTCGGTCTCACGAACGCGCCTGCAGTATTTATGGACTTGATGAACAGATTCTTCCACGAATTCTTAGACAAGTTTGTGATTGTATTCATCGATGATATCCTTATTTTCTCCAAATCCAAAGAGGAACACGAGAATCACCTCCGTACAGTTTTGCAGATTCTCAGACGATAAAAACTATATGCTAAATTTTCGAAGTGCGAATTTTGGCTAAATACAGTGGCGTTTCTAGGTCATATTGTTTCTGCGGAAGGAATCACTATGGATCCTGCGAAGGTGGAGGCTATCACCAAATGGCCAAGACCGACGTCTGTCACAGAGATACGTAGTTTCTTGGGTTGGCGGGTTATTACCGCAGGTTTGTGGAAAACTTCTCACGTTTGGCGTTACCATTGACCCAACTTATGCGGAAATGTGAGAAATTTAGATGGACCGAGGAGAGAGAAAAGAGTTTTGAGGAACTCAAGCATCGATTGATCTCAGCACCGATACTCACTCTTCCATCCGGTACAGGTGGTTATCAGATTTACAGTGACGCATCAGGAAAGGGCTTAGGCTGTGTTCTTATGCAGCATGGGGAAGTCATTGCTTATGCTTCGCGTCAACTGAAGCCGTATGAGAAAAATTATCCTACTCATGATCTAGAGCTCGCAGCAGTCGTTTTCGCCCTTAAAATCTGGAGGCATTATATATACGGTGAGTCGTATGATATCTTCACCGATCACAAAAGTCTCAAGTATAGATTTACGCAGCGAGAGCTGAACATGAGACAGAGGTGATGGTTAGAACTACTAAAAGATTATGACACTAATATCTAGTATCACCCAGGCAAAGCAAATGTAGTAGCAGATGCCCTTAGCAGAAAGTCAGGTATGATAAATGGCATCAAAGTACAGGAAGTAATTATTCGGGATTTAGAGCGGTATGATATTGAGCTCTTAGTACGCGGACAGAGGGGATACAGGGCTATTTTGAGGGTAGAACCAGATTTACTCTCTAGGATTAAAGCCGCCCAAAAGGATGATGGTGAAATCTGGGCAATTATCCAGAACATTGACCAGCAGACCGAATTTCGCATCGATGACGATGGTATCGTATGGCAGGGTACCAAACTCTGCGTTCCAGAAGACCCTGCTCTCAGAGAAGCCTTAATGACTGAGGCTCACAGATCTTCGTTCTCTATCCATCCGGGTTCCACCAAAATGTACCACGATCTAAAGCAGCATTTCTGGTGGAGCGGCATGAAACAGGATATCGCAACATTTGTGTCTAAATGCTTAACCTGTCAGCAGGTTAAGATAGAGCACCAGCGTTCCAGTGGTCTTCTCCAGCCATTAGATATTCCAATGTGGAAATGGGACAAGATCTCTATGGATTTTGTCACCGGACTACCACAGACTCAGCGGAGACATGATGCAATCTGGGTTGTTGTCGATCGTTTGACCAAGTCGGCACATTTCCTTCCTATTCGCAAAGATTTCGCAGTCAGTAAATTAGCGAAACTATTCACCGAGGAGATCGTACGATTACACGGTACACCTTCTGAAATTATATCAGATAGGGATCCCCGTTTCACTTTTCACTTCTGGGAAGGTTTGCATAAAGCTTGGGGAACTAGGCTCAAGCTCAGCACAGCGTTCCATCCACAGACGGACGGTCAGTCAGAGCGTACCATCCAGACCTTAGAGGACACGCTACGCGCCTGTGCATTAGAATGGACAGGACACTAGGATGACTATATTTGCTTGGTTGAGTTTGCCTACAACAACAGTTGGCATGCTAGTATCAAGCGTGCTCCATTCGAGATGTTATACGGCAGGAAATGCCGTGCTCCTATTTGTTGGGATCAGGTTGGAGAACGTTTGATTAAAGGACCAGAATTGATAGAACTGACCAATGAAAAGGTCGCCATCGCTAGGGCAAAACTGCAAGAAGCGCGTACTCGCCAGAAGAGTTACGCCGTCAAGCATCGCAGAGATCTATCTTTTCAGACTGGGGATCGTGTGTTCCTCAAAGTATCACCCGCACGCGGTGTCAGACGTTTTGGCCTCAAGGGCAAGCTCAGCCCTCGTTACATCGGACCATTCGAAATCCTTGAACGTATCGGGGAAGTGTCATACCGATTGGCGTTACCACCTCAGCTTTCACACGTCCATAACGTGTTTCATGTATCATTACTCAGGGGGTACAACTATCATGAGCTTCACAAAGTAAATTATCCACTCGATCAGATTCGGGAGGATCTATCTTATATTGAGGAACCCGAAGCAGTTTTAGATCGCCAGGATCGAGTCATGAGAAGGAAGACCATTCCTTTCGTCAAAATCCTGTGGAGGGACCATACTGAGCGGGAGGCCACTTGGGAAATAGAGGAGTCTATACGGACTTCTTATCCTCACTTTCAGTTTTGATTCGGGTATGTCTTTTCAGCTTTTATGTCTTCCAGCTTATTAGCATTTCAGCTTTTACTCCAGTCAGCTTAAATACCTTATAATTCGGGGACGAATTCTTTTTTTTAGAGGGGAAGAATTGTAAAACCCAGTATGGTCGTATCCTTAATTCGGGGACGAATTATTCTTTTTAGAGGAGAAGAATTGTAAAACCCGTATTTAAATCGGGAATGTAAATACGCGGTTTAATTATTTAGAACTATTTATGTATTAATTTATAAACGAAGATAAAAACGCAAGAATTAATCACAAAAATACGTGAATAACTTTAATACGAAAAATAAAAACGAAGACTTATGGATATAAAGAGGGCCCGATTTTGGTGATTAATAAAGAAAGCATATGGGCCTTTTGGCCCAGCCCATTCCATCACTACACTACATGAAATAAAACAGAACCCCCTCTTTTCATATTACGTAACAAAAAAAAAGAGAAAACTGATTAGGGTTTGGAAGAACAAACTGCCGCCAGTAAAAAAAAACAAAATCAGAAAAAAAAAAAGGGTTTCGGGTTTGGTTCCTTCAAGAGTACCGTGTGTGGTTTCATCTTATATTGCTAATCAAACAAAGGTAATCAATCTTTTCTTCTTTAATGCGTATATGCACGAATTAAGATGTTTAATAAAAAAAGGGGGTCGGTTTTGGAGGCTGCGCGATAACCGAGACACCACCATGTCTCGGTGGCGCCTCTTTCCTTGGTCGACTGAGAACAGCAGCCCAAACAAGGTCAGTCGCATCGTTGGGGGTGTTTGTTTGTGACTGTTCGAACCAAGAAAAAAAAAAGGGGGGGGGGGGGTCGGGCTGTTTGGGTTTAATGGGACCGAGACCCAGGTCTTGGTGGTTTCAGCCTTGCCCAGCCGTGACCCACATAGGGGCGGCTCGGGCTGTGATCGACCCAACACTGTCAAACAAACCCAAACGGACTGTTTAAGAAATAAAGGTGCGTTTGGCTACTTTAACAGTGGGAAAGACATAGAAAGCAGTGGGAAAAACATATAGAAAGCAGTGGGAATTTTAGACAGAAATATAGTGAGTTTTAAAACGAAATTAGTGACAGTTTTGCGACATAACTTTCTGTCGCAGAACTGTTTATTGACAGTTTTGGAATTTCAGCTTTTATTGACAGTTTTAGTGACACAAAATTCTGTCACTAATTCTTGTTGACAGATTTTGTATTATATATTGATTGTTTAGTGCGACCGAGATGGGCTGGGTAGGCTCGGGACGTTATTATAAATAATAAAATAAATATTCTTATATTATACTTTTTTTATATTAAATTGTTTTATAAATATTTAAAATATATTTTAGTGTATTAAATTAAATTAGTTCTTTAATATTTAAAAAGGGTATATTTTTAGGAAATGAATTAAATTATTTGAGAACTTTCTAAATTAAGAAATTTTCTATTTTAGCGGGGTTCTTAATATAGCAATACCGTAGCGTCAGAAATACGTTGTACCATAATTAATACTAGAAAATAATACATTAAAATGAATTGTTAAAAGTTCCAATTTATCAGTTGGTATACGTACATAATTTCAGAATCAAAATAAAATAAATATAAGAAGCCAGTAAGATCAGTAAAATTAAATAAACGAATGTCAATTAACTTATTCGCGTCCTTTATTCATGTAGCACGTGTGAAGTCCGAGTAGTATTCGTTCAGTCTTCCATTCAGTCAGTTACTGGACTAGAGGTACGGATTTTCCGTCCTTTCAGTAAGGACTTCCTTTCTATGCATGATTAGGATTTCCTGTCTTCAACCAAATGTTTTTCCCCAGGATATGTTTAAGTTTATCAGTAATCATATTAATAACTAAATAAATTGCCTGAGCATTATATACAAGCACGACCAGTTTATGTACTAGTTACGGAGGTACCGTAACCACGGCACTAGAGGCACCGGTGTCGTGACTCACATGCAGGAGAGTGATATCCTGCATCGTCCCACTCAGCTCAGCTTGGCCATTTTATCAGTATCTTTTAGTGGGGCGTATGGATGCATCCTAGGCTTATATGTGTTACAAGTTATCAGGGTGAATGTGGTGTGTGCTCTACATCCTTCACATTGGAGCTGATCCCTCCACCCAGCATAGTTATTTAGTGGTCACCCCTCTACAGCATGACGAGGTCACCCCTCCAGTTATTCATGCACGGTTGTTACAGCACGTGACCTATATAAGCTCTGGCAAATAAAATACAGTAAATGCATGTTTCAGAATTTATAGTTATATTTCAGTACCAGTATATATGAATCAGGTTTTTCAGAGTTTATGCTGAGTTCTACCACATGTTACATATCAGTCTTATAGCTTCATTATTGTCTTCTAATTCATTACTTTCAGTACATTCTTATCATGCTATATCCGTCCACTGAGCGTTATGCTTAGCCGTAGTTTCCTTTCATGTTTCCAAACGACAGGTTCACAGGGACGATCTTAGGACTTCTAAGAGAGTACGTGCATTTGGATGGGAGCTATCCAGACTCCTTTATTTTTATGCACACATTACGTTACTTTACTTGGTTGTTTGGACACTGTTTCGTCCTTTTTCTTTCAGTACTTAATCTTTATATTTTTGGGCTTGTTGGACTACCGATGTTTGATTCCGGTACTTTCGTTTGGTCAGTTAATGTTTAATACATTGCCTTGCATTCTTTGATGACACGCCATAAATACACGTAACGGTCCATTTATCCAAGTGGGGTGTTACAGTTAATGCTTACCTAAAAACGAATTTTTGATAAACCAATGTTCAAAATTCATAACTGATTTTACATTGTTCGTACGTTATAGTCAATGATGAATTGGGTACATTGTGAACATGGAAATGATAAGGATTAACCCTTCGTTTGTCAAGCAATTGATCAAACACATTCTAACGATTTTTATTTTTTGTCATTATGTAGCATATTAGTGATTGGGGAAATATATTTTTTTGTTGTTTATAGGTGATTAATCATGCCTTGGAAATATCAAAAACACCACCAACGTACCAAAACATACATGCCTAATCTTACCGACTTTTGTCCCTCACCAACCCTTCCTAATACTTTTCGTTCACTTCAGAACTGTTGCATTTATGAGGGTAGAGTTGTCAAAGAGAACACTGAGGGTTATGAATACATCGAAGTCATGTTTGCTCAAATTGGCTTTGATTGTTTGTTACATATCAAAGAATCCATTTACCCTTAATTTCTCTTGGAGTTCTTTAGCGCATATTCTCTTATCTATAATGATAACGGAATATTTTTTAAGTTCATCATTAATGGTAAACTCATCCAATACTATCTCGAGGAATTTGGCGAGGCACTTCGTGTGCCATATGAAGGTACTTGTCGTTTCACTAATTTATAGAGACTTGATGCTCTAAATGAGTCTTACGATAGTCCTCCAAATGACAACGAAGAGCTAGAACTTGACCTCATCCTTGATGTCATAACCAAAGGGCGTGGTAAAACCATTTTACGTAGTATCGACTCTACTAAGTGATCTTTGAATCGCCATGACATACTCATAAGCGACCTTAATGATTGTTTCATCCGATGGGCCGACATTCTCAGGGAAAATGTGTTTTGTCTTGGTAGAAACCGGGATCATATCTCGGCTATAGGACATATGATATGTTGCATCTTTACCAACACCAAGTACAATCTTGCATTTTACATCGCTCGACGGATCACCTATGCTCTTTTTAGACCAACCACAAATCTTCCATATGCCATTCTCCTCACTCGTCTTTTCAAAAAGGTTGGAAAACACTTTCCCAAACTCGATCTTTCTTGCTTTCAACCGGTTAACCGTGTTATGATTCCTATTCGAGAGGTGCAACCACGAAATCCGAGACGTGATCGAGGTACGAGAAGGAATGACACACAAGTGTCCGATGATGAGGACACTCATATGACACCAAGTGATATAGTGCTCACTTTGGCTCTTCGAGTGACTCCCCCCATCCATGAACACATTCATGGAC
The DNA here is from genome assembly GCA_025667525.1 of Glebionis coronaria. NCBI lineage: Eukaryota > Viridiplantae > Streptophyta > Magnoliopsida > Asterales > Asteraceae > Glebionis > Glebionis coronaria. The sequence goes on from JANFOE010002236.1 coordinate 186,757, forward strand.
GGGTTAGACCATATTGTTCAACCTCCTCACTATGTCACTAGTGAACTTTTGGAAAACTTCGGACTTGAGCATGTTTACCGTTCACATCGTCAAACACGTGGTGAGTTGTATGATCATAGAATGGAAAAAGGGGTACATTCAAGAGCTTAGGGAAAATGATCAAGAGCTTTGGCAAGAAGAAGAAATGAAGCTATGGTAATGATTCAAGGTTGACATGTTTGTGAACATGTTTTGTAACGTTGAACTATTTCCTTTCATTAGACTTATTTATGTTTCTTATTTTTAGGATTTGGTGTCTTCTAACTAATACTTTGTGTTAGAATGCTTAGTATTTTAATTCTAAGTTGTTTATGTGATCGATGTTTCGACTCACATATCATTGTGCATTTATTTGTTAGTTAGCTTTTTAGTTTTTGGTTAATAGTCTACTTTGGCTTGTAAAACCATTTGAAAAATCTGGGCTTTCTAAAATTGCTGGAAGTTTATTTTTTTGAGGCCACTGTCCACGGTTCCTTAAAGACTGTCGGTTCCTAGGTGATAACTGATGAGATGGCATTTATACATGATCTCATCGTTCTTTTTGGGCTTTAAATGCACTAAAATGTCATAAAATACCATATATATATGCTTGTGTTTGTTTACTTGTGTATTTTAGGTATGGATATCGTGAAAAAAGACAAAAGATCACAAGAAACAAGGAAAAACGAACACGAGAAACGAAGTCGTACAAAGAACCAGGCCCTAGTTCATGAATTATCCAACATTTACCCTTGAAGACTTGAAGATATGCAATATTGATCCTCAAACAATGAAGAAATGACACTTAAAACCCTTGTGAATTCATAATTACAAGTTTGGTCCCTTAAGTTTGTCAAAATTGCAAAAAGGTCCTTCAACTTTGAAGAAATGGCAAGATTAGTCCCTCATCAAATCTAATTTGTCAATTATGGTCCCTCATAAATTCAAAGATATATTGAAGACCTTTGAAGATCAAGAAAGTCCAAAATCAGTCCCTCAATTATGGAAAAATGTCAAAAACAACCCTTGAAACACTTTTGCCAAAGTTTTGGGGCAAAAGTGTGAACTTCATAACTTCAACAACAAAGGGATACGTTTATTTAAGCTGAAAAACTTGTTATGCCTCTTTTCCCAAAAACAAAGGACCAAAGCTGCCAAGTTTAAAGTTCAAACTCCTAAAAACGCGGGCAACACTTACTGTAGCGATTTTACCATGAAGAACACCCCTTTTTTTACCCAGGATTAAAAAGAAGAAAACAAAGGGGAAAGTGAAATTGATTGTTCCCACGTGTAATTCACATCATGTCAATCACATCCCACACCAAAAACCTCAATCCCCACTACCAGAAAGATACCCCAACTCCCACTCTCATGACGACACCTGGCATAAGATCATGACATGGCAAGATCAACGAACCAAAGCTTTTCCTTACTCACCAAGTACTAAATAAACGTCCCTGATTCACCCAAGCAAGCTGGCAACAAGCCTAGAAGATTCTCAAGGATAATTTAGGAATTTCAGTTCTAGGGTTTATGCATAGTGTTTCGTATACATTTGCCAATAAAAGGAGACCTCAACCTGCGAGAGCCCCTTTATTCTAGATTTTAGCTAATTTCATTGTAATTCCTTTTTATGAAATAAAGTTTGAATTTCTGAAAATTTTGAATTCTCATTTGTTATTTATAAAAGTTTGGTGTCTGATTTGCTGAAATCTGAGTTCCATTCACATGTTTTGTTGGTTTTGAGAAAAGGTTTTAAGGATTAAAAAAACTTGTTTTCAAAAATCAAAGGTTAAATCTGTTTTTGATCTAACTTTATTGTTTGTTCATCTTAGCAGCTTGGATGCTGGTACTTGTTTTGCTATTACCTCAACTCAAACAATCCAGGGCCTGGATGTAGGTCTTGGAGGTTTGCACCCTTCTCCTTTTTCATTTTTCTTAATTTTTCTGAATATTGGTTATTTTGCATGATTGTTGTCGAATCTGTGTTTTTATGATTGGATCTTGTTTATCTAGGCTTGTTTGATGTTATTGAGTAGATGTTTACTTGATTTGTTGGTTAAATCTGAAATATCCTTTGAGAATTTGTGAAATCAGATAATTAAGGGGTGTTTGGGTTAATTGTATAAGCAGGTATTGTGGAAAGTTGAGTAGTTGTTTTGTGTTGGTGATTGTTGGTATCTGTTTAACTGATATACTTGGTCACTTATTTGCAAGTTTTGTGGTTTGAAACACCTAAATCCAACATAGTGCTATAAAATCAGATTTACTTGTTGAATTTGGCTGTGGTTTAAGCGACACCTAGATCTAATCATAGACTTGGGTTAACAAGTGATTAAACCTAGTTAATTACACCAGGGAAGTAGGATTTGAGGCTTGAAATTGGATTTGTGGTTAATTAGATCAGCAAAGTGTGCATGTGTTCTTGTAGTTCATATCAGAAGGTGTAATCTGCTTTGATTGTAACACCCCATTTTGATAATGGAAATGTCACGCGTAATGTCGACGTACAGTCGGTATTCGGCCCGGCCCAACAGGCCCGCGGCCCACACGCACCTAACTTATCCTTCAAGAAACCCTAGCACTATATAAACAAGGCTAGGGGTCTCATTCTACATCAGGTTCTCTCTCTCAACCACACTTCATATACAACATATCGATCAAATAGATAATTTAAACATAATCCAACCATAAATCACAAAGTTATAAAAATCTTGATGCATGTGGAAGATTTTTACATGTTTAGATTCACCATAGAATTCTAAGAAGGGGTCTTTAATTTGTTTTTAATGAATCAAGGTGGATGATGGTGAATTTGTGGTGTTTTGTGGTGGTGGTGTGATGGAAAAGAAAGAGGGGAGGGAGGAGATGCATTTTTTTATAAAAGTTGTATGTGTGTGAAAAAGTGGAAGAAAAATGGCCATTTATATGGTGGTTTAATTGGAGGGACCTAACTTGCCAATTTGCAAACTTTAGGACCTAAAAGAAATTAATAGTTTTAAAGGGTAGAAAATGGTTATTGGTAAATATTGAAAATATTTACGGGGCTCGGGTTTCGTAAAATTACTTTTCAAAAGTTACAATGCATCATAAAAATGATTATATGATTTCCCGACACGACTTAATACGTTATTAAAACGAAATCGTCGAAAATATTAATTATCGAAACAATCGATAATAAAATGTAAAATTTTGGGCATCTGTCAGTATCGCGATCACTAGGAATTCTCTTTGTACATTGATTTTGAATAAACTCGTTGTAAAACGCACGCGGGTGATTTTAAATCAAAAACTTTGATTTAAATAAATATGGGAAAAATAAAATAAGAAATTTTATAATTCTAGATAATTTATTATCAATGATCAGTAAATACTTAAAAAGTATTATTTATTAAAATATCAAGATCTCAGGATTTACATATAATAATACAAGAAAACAAAATACGTTGGAAAATTTCAGAAACACGAATAAAAAGAATAAAATAATGTTGTGAAAGTACGGGTTCTTACAGTGTCCCCCCCTAAAGGAACTCTGGTCCCCAAAGTTCTCCTAAAAATAGCAGAAGATGCAAACAAGAGGAGGTACAAAGTGTAGAACAAAATTCATTGCTTCCCAGGTAATTTCCGTACCACGACGAATCTTAACGGTTAGAATTCACTATGCTTCAGTTTCTTAAATACTTTTCGTATATCTTTTCAGTCTTGGATTAGAATAACGATCTTTCAATACGGGGATACATCAAGAGATAGAATTGTTGGAAATACGTGTGATAACTAACAAGAATGAACACAAGAATCACTTAAACAGGAAAAGTGCGATAATATGAACCAAGATTGTGAATCAACAAGGGGTCGCAAGTCGTGCAACTATAAAACGTGAAAATCTTAAAATGTAAGAATCCAGTCACAAGCGAAATAGAAGGGAAAAAAATGAATAACATATGATCATTTAAAATACAAGCTGTCACAATCAGTTGTCTAGGATTTTGGTATTACTTTAAAACTCACTTTATATATTTTCTTGATTAAAAGAAAATTTTACAAGGTGTAGTGATTTAAAATCAAACTATCTGTATATAGTGAGCATGATGTTGCTATATCTTTTCCTTGATCATGATTTTCAAAATAAAAGTACAACAGTTCAAAATAGTTATCTTGATCGGCTTAAGAACTTTTGGGTGACTACATGAAATTATCGTTAAAAACTCAGGTTTATCGTTACCATTAGAGAAAATCAGATTTTCCAAGTTATTTAGAAGCATTGTTTAGAAATTATAATTTTATTTAATAATTTCATTAGGTTGACAGTAAAGTATGATATAATCAAATACATTAAAAGATACAGTTTGATATCCTTTGAAACACTAGGTAAATTTCCAAAAGAGTATATGTAGATCCGGTACTTAACTTGATACAGTTATTTTGGATGTAAAACCCGCATGCTTTTACCATGAATAGTACCATTACGATCGTACGTACATGATTAGAACTTTCCTTTTATAGCACGTTTACGTTTCACGAACAAGAATTACAAGTATTACGTACGTGTTATAACACGATAAGTATTTATTACGTATTAAGACACGATAATTAGTTCAATAATAATTATAATCACGAACATACGAACATGAAATCATGAACGTAAATAATCGCGAGCTTAATATTACGTATGTATGTATATTTATTACGATCATGAATAAATATAATAAGACACGAACGATAACTATTTAATCACAAAAACCACGAACACGAGAACACACTAAATATTAGTCACGAGAAAATTACGGGTTACCCCTTGTGGGCCCCTTACCCGCGGCTACAACAAGACCAAGGGCCAAGCCCATTTTTTTTACTAAACAAGAAAAAGGAAAAAACTATTTTCATAATTCAAGAAATTAGAAAATAATTAAAACCCTAATCTCTTTTTCTTCCTCTCCTTTGGACGCCGGGTTTAGCATACACAAAAGGTGTGATTGGTTGATTTTCGGTGTTCGATCTATTACAAGTGTGTTAGTGTGTTCATCCTCCTTTGTTTCACGTGATCGGTATAAACCCTAAACCTCTTTTCTTTTATGTTTTCGATTTATGAATCACATGAAATCATGAATGTTTTAATAACAAATTGAAAACAAGTAAACACATGTTAATTAATCATGGGGGTAAATTAATTAAGGGTTTAAGGGGTGTTTGTTTGTTGGCCGACGCATGAACCGAGCCCCAAAGGGGTCTCGGTTTGTTTTGATTCGCACCACCGAGACCTCAAGGTCTCGGTGTGTGTGGTGTGTCTCGGCAGCAGGAACCAAGGGAACCCTGACCTCGGTCGGGGTATGTTTTGCTTTGGTGGGTCTCGGCTAAAACATAAAACCACCACCGGCTTATGCCGGTGGCTAAATAAGGCAAGAAGGGGGAACCCTAGTCGCGGCAGGTAGGGAAACCGTAGGCTAGCCGGTGGGAACTTTTGCTAGCCAGCGGCTAGGTTATGACCAAGGGTGCGTTTGGTTGCCGGTTCAGGGGTTTAAACCGGTCCGGTTCACACACGTTTAGATTAAAACACGGTTCGGTTCATGGGTCACTTTATACAAGGTTAATTATATGTACAAGTTTATTTTTACAAGACTTAAATTAAATTAATTAAAACATGTACATGATTAATTTAATTTATACATGACTTAGGTTATTAATTTTATTATTAATACATGAATTTTAACCTAAGTAATTTCCATTTAATTAGACTATATAATTAATTAATTATTAAAATCATGACTTATAATTAATTAATTTACATGACTTAGGTTATATTATTAATAGATAATAATACATGTTTTAACCTAAGTATTTTTACCTTCATTTAATTAAACCATGTTATATTTAATTAAATACTTTAACCTATAGTTTATTTAATTTACATGTAATAATTAATAAACTATACTATTTAATTACATGACTTAGAATACTAATCGATAAACACTTAAGCTTATATAATTAGCTTAATAATCCAGCTTATATCTAATTATGGAGACTTTCTATTTTTAGAAACTTATTTAATTAAGTCAGCTAATCTATTTATGGAAACTTTCTATTTTTAGAAACTTATTTAATTAAGGCAGCTAATCTATTTTTGGAAACTTTCTATTTTTGGAAACCTGCTATTTTTTAGAAAGTTAGTTATTATTATACAACAAGTATAATAATACATGAAATACAAGAAATACCTAAACAGAATAGACAGAATACAGGATAAACACAGTATAAAGCTTAAATCAGTAAAACATGACATGAACATATAAAACAAGCTAAGACATGATATAAAACCAGTTACGTACTCAGTAATCAGATACTTATACACGTATGTATTTATCTATCATTAGTGATATCGAAGTAGGACTCTCTACCGTTCGTCTTTTTCGTTCACTGGACATAAGGTACGAATTCTCCGTCCTTTCAGTATGGACATTCTTCCTTATTAGGATTTCCCGTATGCAGCCAACTGTTTTCCCCAGTATATGTTTTATATGTTTTTGAATTGCTTATGTTTAATTAGAATACGTAAAGCCATATACATGCATGACCAGTTTCACCTAGTTATGGAGGTATCATAACCATAACACTGGAGGCACAAGTCTTATGACTTCACCAAGGCGGAGTGGTAGCTCGTGGCGTCCCTTTCAGCTTTTGGCCATATTATTATTATCAGGTGGGGCGTATGGGTGCATCCTTGTTTACATGTTTTCAGGAGATTATTCAGTGTGAATGTGGTGTGTGCCTTGCATCCTTCACAAGGAGTTGATCCCTCCTACCCAAAACCAGTATATTAATTAGAGGTAGCCCCTCTAATTTGCATGACGAGGTCACCCTCCAAGTATTCATGCACGTGGATAATTCATGATCTATATTGGCTAATGGTAAATATGTTAAACAGTTTTTACAAGATAAACATAAGGCTTTTCAAACTATAAAACCAGTTTTACTAAGATATAACCAGGTTATCCAGGACTTAGTCTTTTCTGCTGCTTCATGTTTTTATGCTTATATTATTCATGCTATACTTGTATATCCATGCACTGAGCGTTATGCTCAGCCGTTTTCCTATTCATGTTCCCAAAACGGCAGGTACTCAGGGACGCTCGTAGACTTTAAGCGTACGTGCATATGGATTGGAAGCTTCCTAGCCTTCTTTAATTTATGCATTTCCTAATACTTTGATACTCATTTCCATGGACATTCTTTAGTCCTTTTATTTAAAGTACTTATGTTTGTGTGTGATGAGTTCTATTTTTGGGGTACCGATGTTTGATTCCGGTATTTCCTTTATGGTCATGTAATGTTTAGACATTCATCCTTGTATGCTTTGATTACACGCCAGAATCACGCGTGACATTCCATTTATCAAAATGGGGTGTTAAATTATGGTATCAGAGCCAAGGCTTCGACCTGTAGGCTCTCAAAACACGACCTGTGATTAGTGGGTAGTCACTATGGTCTTCCTAGAACTGACAGTCGGTTTTCATGCATTCATCATTTTCATGCATACATATGTATGTCAATGTCACAGGTTTATGACTAAGTAATGGTTGGTACAGGACTGTCCCTATTTAGTCGCATGTGTTTTATCGAAACTTTTAAATTTGGGACCGACCCATTGGCGTCCCCTCGTCATGTCTTTTGTTTTGAGTGAACTGACCATAGGCGTTCACTCTCGCGCATACAAAAGTTTTCATAAAAATGCATCATGCATTCATGTACTAGTTTTTCCTACATAAAATATTTCTCATGATTTATTGGTATAATTTTTTTTCATGTATATAGTTTATGTTTTAATCAGTTTAATGATGTGTTTTATGTTATACTGTCAGATAGTTCTCACACGCGAACAGGGACAACTCAATGCAGCAATCCAAGCTGCAATGCAAGCTATGCTTCCTCAGCTGAGGAACGAAATCGGGGCTGAGGTTCAGGCTGCCAACAATCAGCAGCATCACCCAGTACCTCCTCCTCCTCCAGCAACATTGGCAACATGGTTGGAGAGATTCAATAAGCTCCTCCCTCGAGCTTTCGAGAGAACAGATAGCCCCAGTGAAGCTGAAAGCTGGTTGGCTCACATTGAGAAGATCTTCAATGTTATGGGTTGTGACCCCGTTTTCAAGTCGAGGTTGGCATGCTACCAGTTCGAAGGTGATGTGTTACCATGGTGGATAGCAGTGAAGCAGTCTGAGGGAGGTGATGATTGGGTGACTGGTTTGACTTGGGCTCAGTTTAGGGATAGGGTAATGGAACAGTTCTTTCCCAAGGCTGAGAAAGACAAGCTAAAGAGGGAGTACCACGGGATCCGATAGAGAGCTGGGGAGAATAAAAACGAGTTCATGCAGCGCTTTCTTCGCTTGGCTGGTTTCCTTGGTGCAGCAGCAGGTACTAATGAAGAGCAAGCACACCACTTCACGTGGGCTCTTCGTACATCGGTCACAAACAACTTGGTGTGTCCTACGTTCAACATGGTGGCACAAGTGGCCGATGCAGCACGTAAGCTGGAGATGCTGCAGGAAAAAGATGAGTTCGGGGAAGCAAAGAGACCCGATAAGAGGTAAACATTCGTATTCAAGCGGTGACCAATCCGTATTCTTTCAGTATATGTCAATATTTCATCTCTTTAAAATGTATCTTCCAGGCAGAAGACTGGGGATCGGTCACAGCCGGCTACTCAGCAACAGCCTAATCAGCCCAAGGGAAACGGTCAGACTCACGACCGTTCTGCTACGGATAAGCGTGGCGGTAATGATAATTACCGTAACAACGATGGACACTCCAACAGCAGCAGGTCCTTATACTTACGCATTTTCTTATGATTACATGTTATGATTCTTAATTTTGACACATTAGCAAATCTTCTACCAGGAATCATGGTAACGGTAGGGACTAGAACCAAAGAGGTTCACAGCCTAACCGTCCAGCTATCACTGGTATTCAATCTTACGATTTATCTGCATTGTCCTTTGTACCTATTATCATGTCTCATGTATATTGTTTTTATCAGGGTCTCAAACAGTCAGGACACCTGTTGGAGGATATACTCATCCTCTTTGCTCTACTTGCCACCGTAGGCACCCAGGGCCATGTCGCCGCGACAGCAACGCATGCTACAAGTGTGGTCTTCCTGGCCACCGCATGAAGGATTACCGCAAGGGCGAGATGGAGGGTACATCGGGACATGTTGATACCAAGCCGCCTCCTACTAGTGGACGCGTTTACACGACATCTCGCGATCAGGCCAACAAGTCTACAGGTACCATCACTGGAATCTTGTATATGTATGGTCAAGCTGCATGTGTTCTGTTTGATACGGGTGCTACTCACTCGGTCATTTCTACTGCTTATGCCAAGAATTTTAGGATACTCCCCATGCCACTAGAGAATATACTGAGTATTTCCACGCCTTTGAGAGACTCTGTATGTATAACCCATGTGTACAAGAGCCTTCCCCTAGAGTTTGACGACAAGGTTCCTCCTGTTGACGTACTTCCGCTGGACATGAATGATTTTGACATGATTTTGGGCATGGATTGGTTATCCAAGCATCATGCTACCATAGACTGCCATTCATATCGAGTCATTTTCAGTGATGTTAATGCGCCAGAGTACATTCACAACGGGTTCGTACCCGGAAGGTCTGTACAAATCATATCAACCCTGCAAGCACGTGCATTACTTTCACATAATGATAGTTGAAGTTTTTACCACTCTTTAGGAAAAGAGAGCAAAAGTGGCAAGTATTAAGTGTCGGTTCAGGAAAGCCGAGCACTAATGACCCAAAGTGGGGATCGTTCTCAAGGAGGCACGTGCGTTGTGTTAAGAGATGATTAACTTAGTGATTATATTGTTATGAGAAAGAAAAATAGAAATGGGATAAGAAGAGAGTGACGGTTACGATGACGGATTACACTAAGACGAAAATGTCGTACACGTAAAACCGTAAAAAGCACCAAAATTAAAAATTTATCCTAAAAATCACTAAAAATCTAGTAAAGTATTCTAAGGGTTTACAAAAAATCCAAACTTTGCTAAAACCTTTTAATTAATAAAATATTAACTTTTTAATGTTAATTAAAGCCCTAAAAATCAATATTAACTAATAAAAAGTCCAAATCAAGATCTTAAAGTTTGTAAACCTTTAAAATAACCTAATTAAGCTAAAAAGTATTTTTCAAAATTTTAAAACCACCAAAAACTATTTTTAAACAATTAAAAACTATTAAAAGCTATAAAAACTTAAAATAATTCTAGAAAATAATTAAAAGACCCTAAAAATATTTGGAAAGTTGTAAAATTCCTAATTAAGTGTCTAGAATCTAGGAAAAATATAAAAACTTAGAAAATCAGACTTTTAATTTTTAATAATAAAATAATATTAAAATATTAATAAAATCCAAAAATCCTAAAAAATTCTAAAAAGTTGCAAACTAGCTTAATTTAACCTAAATAACTCAGAAATGAACTTGAAATTACCTAAATACCCTTAATGGGCCTAGAAAATGGGCTAAACCCAAAACAGACTCCTTAATGGGCCAAATTGAGCCCAAAATGAAAAAGTGGCCCAAATAAGCCCAAAAAGCACTCCTTGAATCAAAATTTGATTTTAAACAACTTTTTCCAAAGGCCCAAAAGCTGAAAATGTGAAATAAGCTAGCTTATACCAAACAGCTTATTCTTAATGGGTTGAGGGTTATCAAGCTATTGTTCATGACATGGATGCTGAATCCCCATCAATTCAGGATCAGCCGATAGTGTTAGAATTTCCAGATGTATTTCCTGAAGAACTTCCGGACATACCACCTGCACGTGAAGTAGAATTTAATATCAAGCTCATCCCAGGAGTTGAGTCGATTTCCAAGGCTCCTTATCGCATGGCTCCCATAGAGTTGAAGGAGCTGAAGGATCAATTGCAAGAACTTCTGGAACGAGGCTTTATTCGACCGAGCGCATCTCCATGGGGTGCACCGGTCTTATTCGTTAAGAAGAAGGACGACAGTATGCGTCTTTGCATAGACTATCGCGAGCTCAACAAGATTACCATCAGGAATAGGTATCCACTACCACGTATAGATGATCTGTTTGACCAAGTCCAAGGGGACAAACATTTCTCCAAGATTGATCTTAGGTCGGGCTATCATCAGCTACGGGTTAAGGAGAAGGACATCGCCAAGACTGCTTTTCGTACACGCTATGGCCACTACGAATTTGTATTCATGTCATATGGCCTTACAAATGCTCCAGCAGTGTTCATGGATTTGATGAACAGAATCTTCCATGAATTTATGGACAAGTTCGTCATAGTCTTCATTGACAACATCCTGATTTTCTCTAAGTCTAAGGAGGAAACGAAGACCATCTTCGTACAGTACTACAGATTCTTCGCCAGAAACAGTTGTATGCTAAATTCTCCAAGTGTGAGTTCTGGTTAGACAAGGTGGCATTCTTAGGTCAAATTGTATCAGCAGAAGGAATCACGACGGATCCAACGAAGGTTGAGGCTATTACTAAGTGGCCAAGGCCGACATCAGCGACTGAAGTCCGCAGTTTCCTAGGCTTAGTTGGTTATTACCGTAGGTTCGTGGAGAAATTATCCCGCTTAGCACTACCATTGACCAAATTGATGCGAAAAGGGGAGAAATTCGTCTGGACTGAAGAACGAGAGAAGAGCTTTGAAGACCTAAAGCAGAAGTTAGTATCTGCACCGATTCTTACTCTCCCATCCTGTACAGGTGGATTTCAGATCTACAGTGATGCATCGGGGAAGGGAGTTGGCTGTGTTCTCATGCAACATGGGAAAGTGAACGCGTACTCTTCACGGCAACTTAAGCCTTATGAGGAAAATTACCCTACGCATGACTTGTAACTTGCAGCAGTCGTGTTTGCATTGAAGATATGGAGGCACTACTTTTATGGAGAATCATGTGACATTTTCACGGACCACAAGAGCTTGAAGTATATCTTCACTCAGCGTGAATTGAACATGAGACAGAGGAGAGAGCTGTTGAAGGATTATGACATTAATCTGCAGTATCATCCCGGCAAGGCGAATGTAGTGGCGGATGCACTTAGTAGAAAGTCCGGAATGATAAACGGCATTAAGATTGAGGAGGAAATCATAAGAGACTTGGAGGGACTAGACATAGAGATCATGGTACGTGGATAGCACGGTTACTGGGCTAATCTTAGAGTAGAACCCGAGTTATTCTCTAAGATCAAGGAAGCACTGAAAGATGATGGAGAAATCTGGGTGATAATTTAGAATTTGGAGAAGCAGACAAAATTTCGAGTAGATGCAGATGGTATCTTATGGCAGGGCACGAGACTTTGTGTTCCTGATGATCAAGAACTCCGGGAAGCATTGTTAGCTGAGGCTCATAGCTCCACATTCTCTATCCATCCTGGTTCGACCAAGATGTACCATGAAATCAAGCAGTACTTTTGGTGGAGTGGTATGAAACAGGATGTTGCTACTTACGTCTCCAAATGTCTTACCTGCCAGCAGGTTAAGATCGAGTATCAGCGGTCTGGCGGTCTTCTTCAACCGTTAGATATTCTAGAGTGGAAGTGGGACAAGATCACCATGGATTTTGTTACTGGTCTTCCGCTGACAAAGAGGAAGCACGATGCTATTTGGGTTATCGTTGATCGACTTACCAAATCAGCTCATTTCTTACCGATCCGCAAGGAAGATTCGGTCAGTAAACTCGCCGATACATATAAAAGGGAGATCATGAGACTTCAAGGTGCTCCATCCAGCATCGTCTCTGACAGAGATCCTCGTTTCACTTCACGATTCTGGAGAAGTCTGCAGAAAGCTTGGGGTACACAACTTAAGCTTAGCACGGCTTTTCATCCTCAAACAGACGGGCAGTCAGAGCGAACGATTCAGACATTAGAAGACATGTTGAGGTCATGTGCGTTGGAATGGACGGGAGATTGGGACGATTATATCTGTTTGGTGGAGTTTGCATACAACAACAGTTGGCACGCAAGTATCAAGTGTGATCCTTTCGAGATGTTGTATGGCAGAATGTGTCGCGCCCCAATCTGCTGGGATCAGGTTGGTGAGCGAACACTTGAAGGACCATAAATAACAGAGCTGACTAATGAGAAGGTCGCAGTAGCTAAGCAGATTCTGCAAGAAGCACGGTCACGTCAGAAGAGTTATGCAGACAAGCATCGTAGGGACTTACATTTTAACGTAGGAGAACACGTTTTCTTTAGGTTTTTCCGGCACGTGGTGTTAGACGTTTTGGAATAAAAGGGAAGCTCAGTCCTCGATTTATCAGAGCGTTTGATGTCATTGAACGAGTCGGTGAAGTATCTTATCGCTTAGCGTTACCTCCACAGCTTTCTCATGTTCACAATGTGTTTCATGTGTCCTTACTCAGAGGGTACCAGTATCATCCCCTTCACATGGTTCAGTATCCACTGGAACAGATTCGTGAAGATCTCACTTTCATAAAAAGAACCCGAACGAGTTCTTGACAGACAAGAACGAGTCATGAGAAGGAAGACGATTCCATTCGTCAAAATCCTTTGGAGGGATCATACCGAGCGGGAAGCCACTTGGGAAACAGAGGAGTCTATCCGGGCTTCTTACCCTCATTTGATATTTTGAATTTGGGTATGTTCTTCTTTTCCAATTTACTTTATCTATAATTCGGGGACAAATTATTCTTTTTAGGGGGGAAGAGTTGTAAAACCCGCATGCTTTTACCATGAATAGTGCCCTTACGATCGTACGTACATGATTATAACTTTCCTTTTATAGCACGTTTACGTTTCACGAACAAGAATTACAAGTATTACGTACGTGTTATAACACGATAAGTATTTATTACGTATTAAGACATGATAATTACTTAAATAATAATTATAATCACGAACATACGAACATGAAATCATGAACGTAAATAATCACGAGCTTAGTATTACGTATGTATGTATATTTATTACGATCATGAATAAATATAATAAGACACGAACGATAACTATTTAATCACGTAAAACACGAACTCGAGAACACACTAAATATTAGTCACGAGAAAAGTACGGGTTACCCCTTATGGGACCCCTTACTCGCGGCTACAACAAGACCAAGGGCCAAGCCCATTGTTTTTTAACTAAACAAGAAAAAGGGAAAAACTATTTTCATAATTCAAGAAATTAGAAAATAATTAAAACCCTAATCTCTTTTTCTTCCTCTCCTTTGGCCGCCAGGTTTAGCACACACAAAAGGTGTGATTGGTTGATTTTCGGTGTTCGATCTATTGCAAGTGTGTTAGTGTGTTCATCCTCCTTTGATTCACGTGATCGGTATAAACCCAAAACCTCTTTTCTTTTATGTTTTTGATTTATAAATCACATGAAATCATGAATGTTTTAATAACAAATTGAAAACAAGTAAACACATGTTAATTAATCATGGGGGTAAATTAATTAAGGGTATAAGGGGTGTTTGTTTGTTGGACGATGCATGAACCGAGCCCCAAGGGGGTCTCGGTTTGTTTTGATTCGCACCACCGACACCTCAAGGTCTCGGTGTGTGTGGTGTGTCTCGGCAGTAGGAACCAAGGGAACCCCGACCTCGGTCGGGGTATGTTTTGCTTTGGTGGGAACCCTAGCCGCGACAGCAAGGGAAACCGCCGGCTAGCCGGTGGGAACTTTTGCAAGCCGGCGGCTATGTTTTGACCAAGGGTGCGTTTGGTTGCCGGTTCACGGGTTTAAACCGGTCCGGTTCACACATGTTTAGATTAAAACACGGTTCAGTTCATGGGTCACTTTCTACAAGATTAATTATATGTACAAGTTTATTTTTACAAGAATTAAATTAAATTAATTAAAACATGTACATCATTAATTTAATTTATACATGACTTAGGTTATTAATTTTATTATTAATACATGAATTTTAAGCTAAGTAATTTCCATTTAATTAGACTATATAATTAATTAATTATTAAAATCATGACTTATAATTAATTAATTTACATGACTTAGGTTATATTATTAATAGATAATAATACATATTTTAACCTAAGTATTTTTACCTTTATTTAATTAAACCATGTTATATTTAATTAAATACTTTAACCTATAGTTTATTTAATTTACATGAAATGATTAATAAACTATACTATTTAATTACATGACTTAGAATACTAATCAGTAAACACTTAACCTTATATAATTAGCTTAATAATCCATCTTATATCTAAATATGGAAACTTTCTATTTTTAGAAACTTATTTAATTAAGGCAGCTAATCTATTTATGGAAACTTTCTATTTTTAGAAACTTATTTAATTAAGGCAACTAATCTATTTTTGGAAACTTTCTATTTTTGGAAACTCTCTATTTTTGGAAACTTTCTATTTTAGGAAACCTGCTATTTTTTAGAAAGTTAGTTATTATTACACAACAAGTATAATAATACATGAAATACAAGAAATACTTAAACAAAATAGACAGAATACATGATAAACACAGTATAAAGCTTAAATCAGTAAAACATGACATGAACATATAAAACAAGCTAAGACATGATATAAAACCAGTTACGTACTCAGTAACCAGATACTTATACACGTATGTATTTATGTAGCATTAGTGATACCGAAGTAGGACTCTCTTCCGTTCGTCTTCTTCGTTCACTGGACATAAGGTACGGATTCTCCGTCCTTTCAGTATGGACATTCTTCCTTATTAGGATTTCCCGTATGCAGCCAACTGTTTTCCCCAGTATATGTTTTATATGTTTTTGAATTGCTTATGTTTAATTAGAATACCTAAAGCCATATACATGCATGACCAGTTTCACCTAGTTATGGAGGTACCATAACCATAACACTGGAGGAACCAGTTTTATGACTTCACCATGGCGGAGTGATAGCTTGGGTCGTCCCTTTCAGCTTTTGGCCATATTATTATTATCAGGTGGGGCGTATGGGTGCATCCTAGTTTACACGTTTTCAGCGGATTATTCAATGTGAATGTGGTGTGTGCCTTGTATCCTTCACAAGGAGCTGATCCCTCCTACCCAAAACCAGTATATTAAATTAGAGGCGGCCCCTCTAATTTGCATGACGAGGTCACCCCTCCAAGTATTCATGCACGTGGATAATTCATGACCTATATTGGCTAATGGTAAATATGTTAAACAGTTTTTACAATATAAATATAAGGCTTTTCAAGCTATAAAACCAGTTTTACTAAGATATAACCAGGTTATCCGGGACATAGTCTTTTTCGCTGCTTCATGTTTTTATTCTTATATTATTCATGCTATACTTGTATATCCGTGCACTGAGCGTTATGCTCAGCCGTTTTCCTTTTCATGTTCCCAAAACGGCAGGTACTCAGGGACGCTCGTAGAATTTAAGCGTACGTGCATATGGATTGGAAGCTTCCTAGCCTTCTTTACTTTATGCATTTTTTATACTTTGATACTCATTTCCATGGACATTGTTTAGTCCTTTCATTTACAGTACTTATGTTTGGGTGTGATGAGTTCTATTTTTTGGGTACTGATGTTTGATTCCGGTATTTCCTATATGGTCATGTAATGTTTAGACATTTATCTTTGTATGCTTTGATGACACGCCAGAATCACGCGTGACATTCCATTTATCAAAATAGGGTGTTACATTGGTAATTTAAACATTTGATAAAATGTTCTTAAAAATTAATAATAATTTTTAGAAATTCAAGAAAGTGCTTAAGATATCAAACGATAAACACGTAACATTTTCTGGTTTTTCAAAAGGTGACAAGACAGCAACGAATATGAATCATATAAAGGTCAAAAATTTGTATGCGAACAATAACACAAGGGAATAAAACGAAAGTCGTATCATTTTTTTACAAACGTGATAGAATAGACGCGTCGATGATAAAAGTAATAAGAAACAAAGGATTATAGCAAGTCATCACTTCTTGAGTGCAGTTGGTGACACCAATAACGGCTTATTAAGTTCTCATTGGTCGATACACAATCGAAAGAGAAAAGCCACACAATAAATTTTTGAATCAAAGAAAATTATTAAGAAGTTACTTGAGAGTAAATTCAGTAATATGAAAAACATTAGCAATAAGAGGCGAAATCAATACGTGGTTCATACGAATGAAATTTTCAAGACGATAGTCTAATACACAACACGGCAAATACACGTTATCATTGGTCACTTCTAGTCATAAATCATTAATCGCGTCCGGAGACATTTCGTAGGTCTACCAAGATAGATAAAGAAGATCGATTGATGTAGAAGCATAACAACGTTGAAACTTTCAAGTTTGGTATCAATGATCAGAATTTAGGCAAATGGTAACAAAAATTGTATCATGAGGATGATGAGGTAACAAGTAAGGCAATGATCGTCGAGTATGGAAATATGTGTTTGAGGCATGTACTTTGTTCAAGAAATGATATGGATTCATAAGTGTATGTCGCGAACTGTTGTTACTCGCATAAAATGTAAAAGTTTTCAAAACTTCATTTTATCAAACTTTTTAAGGAACATAGTTAAAAAGTTGATTGTTGGTTAAATATTTAAGGTGACTACTATTCGGCCTTGCATGGCTCCTTCTAAATTAGGCATAGGTGATCAGGCCATGCATAATTTAGGACTAGCAATGCGATTCTCAGCTTCGTCAAACCAGTATTACATATCATATGATTTAAAATATGTATATAATAGCATTTGTAAAAATAAGAATCAAAATAACATATGAAACTTTTCGCCTATAAGTTACTGGCTAACTGTTTAAATCAACAATTTGTATAGTTACAAGGGTTCTTTATAAGACCGTATTAGAACAATTTGTGAAAATACATTGTCAAATTAATATAAATTAATTTTATAAGATAGCATTCAATTATTTAAGAAAGCCCAAATGAAACTTTTTGTAAAATGATTCGCAAACAAGACCAGTTTGAGTTTATATGGTAACATGACAATAGTTTATAAAGTAGCGTGTGGGTTACAAGAGGGAAATAAGGAGTAGTTCAAGACAACCAATAAAATGGTTACAAGGTGATTAGGTTTCAAGAGGTTTAGCCGAAATCGTCAGGAGACACGTGTCAAGATGGTAACGAACGATATGAAAGCAAGAACTTCAACCTCGATCCAATTCAGTGGTACGATAGAGGCCAAGAAAGACAAGGTAGAATGACAAAAAAAAAGTCATAAATAAAAGAAAGGAATAAGGAATCCGTATGTGCACATCGTAATTAATTTGACAATTATATACTTTTAAGAAAGTAGGGTATCAGTCAACAAATAGTACAATCACTCCGAAAAGTTTCTATATTAGGAAGTTACCGAATTTCAAAAGTTCAAGATCTATGTATATGTATGACCGAACTCAAAATTACTATTTTATACTTGTTCAAATACAATCATTGTTTTTAGTTTGCAAAATATCATCAGTTAAATTTTTACGAGCTCAAACGAACTAAAAATAGCTTCAACCCATATTTGCAAATTTTATCAGTTTTGATCTTTTTTTGTCAACTTTGACTTTTGGGTTTGACTTGACCAATTAACTCGCTAAATGGTATTCTAAGACTCGAACTCTAATGCAATTTGGTGTAAAACGATGTTTTGGACAACATTCTAGTTTTACTCGAGACTTGAAACGGATTAAAAATGGACGAAAATGCCCTTGCATTAAATATATCAATGATGAGACTGCTTTTATACATAGTCTCATCGTCCAAAATGGGCTTAAAATGCATAAAATATCATTAAAACTTCCAAATATATGCCCGTGCTTGTTGCTTGTGTATTTTAGGTACGGATATTGAGGAAATGACAAAAATATCACAAGAATCAATCAGAAACAAACACGGGAAACGAAGCCGCACAATGAACCGGACCCGAATCATGATTTTCTAAAAATGACCTTGAAGAATTGAAGAAATACAAGTTTAGTCCCTCATCTTTGAAGACATGTCACAAATGACCCTCAAATAAGTCATTTGTACAAGAAAAATCCCTAAAGTTTGAGCATTGTACAAGTTCAGTCCTTGGAGAATGAAGATATTACAAAAGATGTCCTTATTCATAATTGAAAGTAACTTGTGCCAAAAATGACAAGTTAACCAAACTTATTATAAAGGGAAATGAAGTTTGTTAGCTGTTTTTACAAAGTGAAGGAATCAAAAGACTTTGGGGACCATTTGTGCCAAACACGCAAACACACCATCACCAATCATTTTGCCACATCAACCCCACCCACCAATCACGCCCCACCACCTCACCACTCCACCTCCACGTCTGAAACCCACTCACCGGGTTTATTTAAATAAACCTGGGTCAACCAGTCAAACCTAACTTTTCCCACTAAACACTAAATTTAAAAATCATTAATCCCAATTCAGATTAAACCCCACCCTGCTATCACCCTTAATCCCATAAACCCTAAAAACCTTAATCATTCAAAACAAAGGGTTTTTTGATAATACTTCCAGAATGATGATTAATCTCTTTGTCATCCCAACCCACATCCCAAATCAACCCAAGACACACCCATGTGTCTTGTAGGCCTGTAAAACCCGCATGCTTTTACCATGAATAGTGCCCTTAAGATCGTACGTTCTAGATTAAAACTTACCTCATGTAGTATTGATCACATTCATGTGCTAATAATCAAGCAAGTGCATACGTGTATGACATGACAAGTATCGATTACGTACGAACTCATGATAAACAGTTAATAATATATCACGTGAACATAATTAAATCATGAACACCATTTAAAATACTAACTAAAATAATTACGTAAATACTTATAATATATTTACGAGCGTTAAGTTTACGATAAACGACACGTTAGATTAAACAGAAACGCTTCAGACACGAACACGTTTAACCACGAACGAACACGAGAGCACACTATAATATTTTAGACACGGAAAACATTTGGGCTACCCCTTGTGGGCCCCATTGCCACGAAATTAGGAAGCTAAAAGGGCCTAGCCCATTAATTTTATTAACAAGGAAAAAGGAGGAATCATGTTTCATTTTACAAAATCTAGGAAATAAATAAAAACCCTAAAAGTTTTCCTCCTCCTTCTTCCTCTCCCTTTTGGCCGCCACCTTTACAACACCATAGGAGGGTGTTTTGGTTGATTTTGATCTTGAATAATTGTACAAGTATTCGTGTTTGTTCATCCTCTTTCAAGACACGTATTGGTATATCATTTCTTAACCTTTCTTTTTCATTTCTTTTAATCTTTAATTTTATTATGAACATGTTATTATTATTTTTTATTTAAACATGATAATTATCATTGATCTAACATGTTTTGGTATAAATTAAAATCAAAGATTGATTTAAAGGGGTGTTTGTTTTTAGACGCCTAGCAAAACAAACCCGAGGGGGGTTTGGTTTGCTATTGCCGCCACCACCAAGACCACTTTTGGTCTTGGTTGGCTCATGTGGGTCCCACGGCAGCAAGGAACCAAGGGGAACCCCGATTTAGTTCGGGGTACGGTGTCGATTTCATGCCCGGTTCACGGTTCGTTGGTTAAATCATGATCTATGTTACATGTTAATTTTTATGAATCATGAACTTAGGATATAATTAATTAATAACATGAAATATTAATTAAATCATGACTTAGGTTATTTTAATTATTAGTTTATCATGACATTAATTTAACATGCCCATAACTAATTAATTTAGACATGACTTAGGTTATATTATTATTAATAATAATACACATTTTAACCTAAGTATTTTCATTTCATTTTAATTAATACATGTTACACTTTAATTAAAATGCTTAACCTATAGTTTAATTTAAATACATGAAATAATAATTAAACTATACACTATATCATATGACTTAAGAAATAAGCTTAAACACTTAGACTTATATGTTAGCTTATGTAATCAGCTTAATTTTATTTTTGGAAACTTTCTATTTTTGGAAACTTTCTATTTTTGGAAACTTTCTATTTTTGGAAACTTTCTATTTTTGGAAACTTTCTATTTTTGGTAACTTTCTATTTTTGGAAACTTTCTATTTTTGGAAACTTTCTATTTTTGGAAACCTGCTATTTTTGGAAAGTTACTTATTATTACACAGTAAGTATAATAATACATGAATCACCAGTAATACTTAATCAGATTAATCAGAATACAAGATAAACACAGTTAAGGCTTTAAACAGTGAACCATGACCTAAAACATACCAAATCAGCTATAACGAGACACAGAACCCAGTACGTAATCAGTGAATCGATACTTATACACGTGTGTATTCATGTAGCATTAGTGATCCAGAAGTAGGAGTCTTTCTTCCGTTCAATCATTGGACTTGAGGTACGGATTCCCGTCCTTTCAGTATGGACATTCCTTCCTTATTAGGATTTCCCCGTATGCAGCCAACTGTTTTCCCCAGCATTTGTTTTATTGTTTTGAACTGCTTATGTTAATTTAGCATAAACTATAGCCATATACAAGCATGACCAGTTTCACCTAGTTATGGAGGTACCATAACCATAGCATTGGAGGCACCGATGTTATGACTTCCCCACGGCGGAGTGATTGCTCGTGGCGTCCCTTTTCAGTTTGGCCATATTATTATATCAGTCGGGGCGTATGGGTGCATCCTAGTTACATGTTTTATTCAGTATTTCATGGTGAATGTGGTGTGTGCCTTGCATCCTTCACAAGGAGTTGATCCCTCCTACCCAAATCAGTATATTGATTAGAGGCATCCCCTCTAATCAGCATGATGAGGTCACCCCTCCAAGTATTCATGCACGTGACCTTTTCATGACCTATATGGGCTATGGTATATATATATGTTAAAACAGTTTTCACAAGATAACCATAAGGCTTTTCAAACTATAAAACCAGTTTTCTTGATACTTAACCAGTTTACTCAGAACTTAGTCTTCCGCTGTTATATGTTACATGCTTATCCTATTCATGCTATATTGTACATCCGTGCACTGAGCGTCTTGCTCAGCCGTTACTTTCCTTTCCATGTCCCAAAACGGCAGGTACCCAAGACTCGAGCATTTGGAGGACGCGCATAGGATGGAAGCTGCCAGAGACTTCTTTTCCTTTTTGCCTTCATATAGTTATGCTTGTTTAGTCTTTATTCAGTTCTTTTCCTTTATTTATGTTTTGGGCTTATGTTTGGGAACCGATGTTTGATTCCGGTTTTCCCTATGGTCATGTATGTTTTACTACATATCACCTTGCATGCTTTGATGACACGCCATAATCACGCGTGACATTCCATATATCAAAATGGGGTGTTACAATTATGGTATCAGAGCCAAGGCTTCGACCTGTAGGCTCTAAAACTCGACCTGTGACTAGTGGGTAGTCACCAGGAGCTTCCTAAGCCAACGTTTGTTATTCCACGTATTGATGTTTCAGCGCGTTGTTGTTTTAACCATTATGTTTTCAGCACCTTTTTGTTTTTAGCCATGACATTTTCAACACCTTGTTGTTTTCACCATGATGTTTTCACCAGTATCGTCTTACTAATATGGAATGAACAACCGTCATCCATACTTAGTTATGTGTCATTGTCTATGCATGATGTTCCTCGTGAACTGTGACGATGTGGACTGACCCCAGTAGTTCATAATTTTCACATAAAACTTTTTTCTGTTAAGTTTTGACAATGACTTTTAATTATTATGTTCCATGCATTCATGCATTTATATCATATGTCATCTGTTGCAGGAATTTTGACTAAGTAATGGTTGGTACAGGATTGGCCCTATTTAGTCGCATGTGCTTTTATCGAAACTTTTAACTTTGGGACCGACCCATAGGCGTCCCCTCACCATGTCTTTTGTTTTGGAACCGACCCATAGGCGTTCCCTCGCACATATAAAGGTTTTATAAACTACATTATGCATTCATGCACTGTTTTTCTTGCATAAATTTTTTCTCATGATTTAAATTGGCATAAATTTTTTTTTTCATGTCCCATTATAAGTTATTATGTTTTATGTCAAGTATGCGTTCATACTGTCATGGTTAACTTCAGTTTCATGCTGATTATGTTATACACTTCTTCGTAATGGATGGTTTCATGTTTCCTCATGATAATTCCGTCTTCATGTTGATTATGTTTCACGCCTCTTTTATTATTTACGTTGTCCTGCAAGACATTGTTAGATTTCTCTAATCATGCTTTCATGATAGTCATGGTTGGTTTTCATTGATCATGTTGTCAGGCAAATCATCGTTGAATTTTGTGTAACCACACTTTAGCGTTTCTCTATGCAACCAGAATCATGTCTATGCTAATACTGCCAGGTTATCATGATGGTTTTCCTAACCGTTTAACCGGTTTACTTTCATTAAATCAGGACAAATGATCGAGCCTATACCGATCATTTCATGTGTATTCCATGTGTACTCCACGTACCGTATTTCATGTGTATTACATGTACCTTAATCCATGTGTATTCCACTTGCAATACTTCACGAGTATTCGCTAGTCGATTCTAAATCATCTCAGGCGTATGTTCACTTACTGATATTCTACAAGATTGTCGATGCCGCTCATAGCTTGGAGATGTCACTGAAGGTTGATGTTGCTGATGTTGGGAGACGCTACGAGATGCTGATGCTGATGCTGTTCACAACCTGGAGATTCTAAAAGACGAAGACAAAGGCGTCGGAGCAAAGCAATTGGACGAGAAGATGCTTCACCATCAGACAATTCCCATCAATCATTGTCCTAAATTCATAGTTACATGTCACACGTCGTTCGGCTGTCATTTCAGCCATATGAGTGCAAACCAGTACCAGCCAGCCACTCAGCTAAATAGTTACATGAGTCACGGTCATGAGAATGACCGTCATGGAACCTACAGACAAGACGATAGTAACCACTACCATGACAGAAAATATCCTAGAAATCGCAACCGAGGCTCTGGCCGCGGACGTGATCAGATATACAAATGATCAGTAGTCCAACCGATCCGCCAATTCTGGCATATTAACCTAATATTTGTAGTTCTAATTGTTTCATTTCTCAAGACACGAGTCAAGACACATGACTCACGTCTAATTATGGAACATTTCTAAGAAATTCAGGGTACCCTCCAAGGGTATATCTATGTTGTTGTGCCATGTATTAATCAGGCCACAAGAATTTCAATACCGTTACCGGCGCATAAGTGAGAACTGTCACGTTGCCGATGTCACTTTCATTTCTTTCACCATAGTTCATATATTCATGACCATGAAGGACGCCTTTCGTATTCCCACGTATACGACGGAATTCCTTCAGCTTAATGATGAGATCCAAGCTGCTAACGCATTTTCCTCGGACAGACACGAGATAAATTTTATCCTAATTATGTACTATGAACACCACACCATGCTATGATTCATAATTATGTACAGTAATGTTCAGGCTCCTGAATACATTCAGCTTGATTTTCCATCAGGAAAATCTGTACAATTATCTATGCTTTTCAAGCACGTGCTTTGTTAACCATATTGCTAAAATTTTCTAGCTGCCAGTAACACACGACTACTAAGGTCCTTTTATGCATAACCAACGGATTATTCCAAAATTGTTCCTTACACTCCAGAAGAACCTTCAAGGAGAAGGATAGTACCATGATATTATGTGTCGACTACCGTCAACTTAAACAAATCACCATTCATGACAGTTATTCTCCTCCACATATTGACAACATGTCCAATCAACCGTATGGTGTTAATCACTTTTCCAAGATCGAACTCACGATCATGCTGCCAACGGTGACGAGTGAAAAAGCAGGACATGACTGCTATTCGTACACGACTCGGTCATGCTAGATTTATGATTTTGAATTAGTCTCATCAATGCTCCAACCGAATTATGGACTTAATAAATTGAGTTTCCATGAACTCCTAAACAAATTCATCAGCGTTTTCTTTGAGGAGAACCTGATTTCCTCTAAGCCTAGAGAAGAACAGGAAGACACTATCTGCACTATGTTGCAAATTCTATGACAAGAGAAATTTTACCCTGGAAATTCTTTCCGATATCAATTCTGTTTGATTTCAGTGAAACGCTGAATCACATGGCATTCTACGGTTAATCTTACCATGACTCAGCTTATGCGTAAAGGAGAGAACCCTACACTGCATTAGGTGTTCTAGAAAATCCTACGCTGGGAGAAGTCTGATTCAAAGACTCAGAGTTTCGCAACCTTCTATGTATCAAGTTTCTACGAAGCAAGATACAGTTACGTTCATATCTAGGTACCTGTTATACCAACAGGTTAAGATAGGACACCAACAAACTGGGATGTTTTCATCATATGAGATTGTGAATCGAAAAGGGACAAGATCTCCATGGATTTTAGTTACCAGATTTCAGCAAACTCAGAAGAAGCATGATGCTATCTGGGTTATTGTCAACAGTTTGATCAAGTCTGCAGAATCCTTACATCCGTAGGGATTTCAGAACCAACAGATTGAACGAACATGTTCCAGCCAAGGCTCATCCGACCACTTGGTAATCCCGCAGCTATCCAGTCAGACAAAGATTCCCAATTGTACTCCTAACTTACTTCACGTCTTCATGCTAATTCCACGACTTGCTTTCGCGCTCACGTTCATGACACTATTCACGTTCATGATCGTAGGTTGGCTTACGATTCTACGTTCATTTCTTTTCTCGTTCTGGAAGTTGCAAGAACTTGTGAGACCAGACCCAAGTTTAGTATAACTCTCCATCATCAGATAGACGTTTCACGTCATATTCCACGTCTCACCCTGTAGCGTTTGGCGTCACCGCCATTATATTATATGATCACGATATGTCTCACATGTCATGTTCATTCCACGTTCCTCATATCATGATCAAAATAGGTTACACGTATCATGGATCACGATATGTTTACTTATACTACACTCTCCATATCTCCACGTAGCACGTTCAAAATTTTTCACGTATCAAATTTTTCACGTTCAAAATTGTTCACGTACTACGTTTCTTTATGTCTCGCGCATCGTTTCTAATTATCAGTTAAGTCAGATGGTCTTGCATCGTAACGTTTCAGTTACCCTTGCACGTTAACTCTTATTTCTCTCGATCGAATTTAGGGGATCTACCTTCCGTTGATAACCAAGAATTTCTTCGTATTCCAATTCAAGGTCACGAGGACCAAGATTTATCATTAGTGTCAGGATCTTCTGAAGGAACCGTTCCAAGAGGGAGGCCACTTGGAAACGGACAAGTTCATCCGGACTTTCATCCGTTTTTCTCATCAATTAGATATGTCATTTCAGTCACGTCACGTTCCATGTCTTTTCAAGACATGTCATGTTCCGCGTTCCCTTCTACCATGTCACCTTCATTTCCGTTATTTTGCATACCTTTCCAGTTTGATTCGGGTATGTTTCGCTTTCAGTTACTTTATCTATAATTCGGGGACGAATTATTCTTTTTAGGGGGGAAGAATTGTAAAACCCGCATGCTTTTACCATGAATAGTGCCCTTAAGATCGTACGTTCTAGATTAAAACTTACCTCATGTAGTATTGATCACATTCATGTGCTAATAATCAAGCAAGTGCATACGTGTATGACATGACAAGTATCGATTACGTACGAACTCATGATAAACAGTTAATAATATATCACGTGAACATAATTAAATCATGAACACCATTTAAAATACTAACTAATATAATTACGTAAATACTTATAATATATTTACGAGCGTTAAGTTTACGATAAACGACACGTTAGATTAAACAGAAACACTTCAGACACGAACACGTTTAACCACGAACGAACACGAGAGCACACTATAATATTTTAGACACGGAAAACATTTGGGCTACCCCTTGTGGGCCCCATTGCCACGAAATTAGGAAGCTAAAAGGTCCTAGCCCATTAATTTTATTAACAAGGAAAAAGGAGGAATCATGTTTCATTTTACAAAATCTAGGAAATAAATAAAAACCCTAAAAGTTTTCCTCCTCCTTCTTCCTCTCCCTTTTGGCCGCCACCTTTACAACACCATAGGAGGGTGTTTTGGTTGATTTTGA
Source organism: Glebionis coronaria (assembly GCA_025667525.1). Lineage (NCBI taxonomy): Eukaryota > Viridiplantae > Streptophyta > Magnoliopsida > Asterales > Asteraceae > Glebionis > Glebionis coronaria. The sequence goes on from JANFOE010002236.1 coordinate 213,841, forward strand.
TCTTGAATAATTGTACAAGTATTCGTGTTTGTTCATCCTCTTTCAAGACACGTATTGGTATATCATTTCTTAACCTTTCTTTTTCATTTCTTTTAATCTTTAATTTTATTATGAACATGTTATTATTATTTTTTATTTAAACATGATAATTATCATTGATCTAACATGTTTTGGTATAAATTAAAATCAAAGATTGATTTAAAGGGGTGTTTGTTTTTAGACGCCTAGCAAAACAAACCCGAGGGGGGTTTGGTTTGCTATTGCCGCCACCACCAAGACCACTTTTGGTCTTGGTTGGCTCATGTGGGTCCCACGGCAGCAAGGAACCAAGGGGAACCCCGATTTGGTTCGGGGTACGGTGTCGATTTCATGCCCGGTTCACGGTTCGTTGGTTAAATCATGATCTATGTTACATGTTAATTTTTATGAATCATGAACTTAGGATATAATTAATTAATAACATGAAATATTAATTAAATCATGACTTAGGTTATTTTAATTATTAGTTTATCATGACATTAATTTAACCTAAGTATTTTATGTTATAAGTTATAATTAATTAATTATTAAAACATGCCCATAACTAATTAATTTAGACATGACTTAGATTATATTATTATTAATAATAATACACATTTTAACCTAAGTATTTTCATTTCATTTTAATTAATACATGTTACACTTTAATTAAAATGCTTAACCTATAGTTTAATTTAAATACATGAAATAATAATTAAACTATACACTATATCATATGACTTAAGAAATAAGCTTAAACACTTAGACTTATATGTTAGCTTATGTAATCAGCTTAATTCTATTTTTGGAAACTTTCTATTTTTGGAAACTTTCTATTTTTGGAAACTTTCTATTTTTGGAAACTTTCTATTTTTGGAAACTTTCTATTTTTGGTAACTTTCTATTTTTGGAAACTTTCTATTTTTGAAACTTTCTATTTTTGGAAACCTGCTATTTTTGGAAAGTTACTTATTATTACACAGTAAGTATAATAATACATGAATCACCAGTAATACTTAATCAGATTAATCAGAATACAAGATAAACACAGTTAAGGCTTTAAACAGTGAACCATGACCTAAAACATACCAAATCAGCTATAACGAGACACAGAACCCAGTACGTAATCAGTGAATCGATACTTATACACGTGTGTATTCATGTAGCATTAGTGATCCAGAAGTAGGAGTCTTTCTTCCGTTCATTCATTGGACTTGAGGTACGGATTCCCGTCCTTTCAGTATGGACATTCCTTCCTTATTAGGATTTCCCCGTATGCAGCCAACTGTTTTCCCCAGCATTTGTTTTATTGTTTTGAACTGCTTATGTTAATTTAGCATAAACTATAGCCATATACAAGCATGACCAGTTTCACCTAGTTATGGAGGTACCATAACCATAGCATTGGAGGCACCGATGTTATGACTTCCCCACGGCGGAGTGATTGCTCGTGGCGTCCCTTTTCAGTTTGGCCATATTATTATATCAGTCGGGGCGTATGGGTGCATCCTAGTTACATGTTTTATTCAGTATTTCATGGTGAATGTGGTGTGTGCCTTGCATCCTTCACAAGGAGTTGATCCCTCCTACCCAAATCAGTATATTGATTAGAGGCATCCCCTCTAATCAGCATGATGAGGTCACCCCTCCAAGTATTCATGCACGTGACCTTTTCATGACCTATATGGGCTATGGTATATATATATATGTTAAAACAGTTTTCACAAGATAACCATAAGGCTTTTCAAACTATAAAACCAGTTTTCTTGATACTTAACCAGTTTACTCAGAACTTAGTCTTCCGCTGTTATATGTTACATGCTTATCCTATTCATGCTATATTGTACATCCGTGCACTGAGCGTCTTGCTCAGCCGTTACTTTCCTTTCCATGTCCCAAAACGGCAGGTACCCAAGACTCGAGCATTTGGAGGACGCGCATAGGATGGAAGCTGCCAGAGACTTCTTTTCCTTTTTGCCTTCATATAGTTATGCTTGTTTAGTCTTTATTCAGTTCTTTTCCTTTATTTATGTTTTGGGCTAATGTTTGGGAACCGATGTTTGATTCCGGTTTTCCCTATGGTCATGTATGTTTTACTACATATCACCTTGCATGCTTTGATGACACGCCATAATCACGCGTGACATTCCATATATCAAAATGGGGTGTTACAAGGCCCCTCCCCTGCCCCGTCTCTTTCACACTAAACCCCAAACCAGACAAAATGAACGTCCAAGATGGTTTTCCCTGGTCCCCAAGACCAAATGAACGTCCCAAGATCAAAAGAAACAACTGGCATGTCACTTTCTTCATCAACAATCACATGTGAGCCAAGACTTGACCAAATTCAAATTATTCAAAGGGCTTTTATGGATTTTCAGTTGCTAGGGTTTAGTAACCTAGAAGGTTCTCTTATTCAGTATAAAAGGAGCATACAGATTGTGTATGGCCCTTTGTTCTAGTTTTCTAGCAAAATTTCTTTTGTAATCCCTTTTTATGCAATATAAAGTTGGTATTTTTTTTAAATATAATTCCTTTTATGATTGGTAAAAGTTGGTATTAAGGTTAGCTAGAAGCTGAGTTCCACAATTTGTTTATTAGTTCAAAAATTTTCAAAATTCATTCTTGTTTTCAAGTTTCTGAAAAAGGTTGATTTTTGGGTAAATTCTTGTTCCAAAATTTGGATCTCCAAGTTTGTAGTTGGTTTGTGTAAGTGATGTTTAAGGAAAGAATTTAAGGAAGTTATTTGAGAAAGTTTTAAAAAGGAAGAAAAATCAGATTGTTTGTATTTGTGTGCTATTTTTCTTAGCAGGAAAGAACTTGGAGCTGTTGCTTGTTATCCAAGGATCAGCACAGGCCCGAGCCTGTTTGGAGATGGCTATGCAGCCATTGTGGGACCTGGATGTGGGTCCCACAAGGTAAATCCCTTGTACCCTATTTTCATATTTCTGAAAATTGTGATTTGTGTGAAATTATATGAGAGTTGTTTAAGTGTTGGTTATTTGGTTTGATTCTACTGTTTTTAGGATTGTATGCATGTTAGCAGTGTTTTAAATCAATTTGGCTTGAGTTTGATAGCATTTGCTTTGATAATTTCCATTTTCAGAAAATTAAGGGGTGTTTGGATTTGGTTTTTAACTAGGCTTGGTGATAAGTATTTTGCTTAAAACCTGGTTAAATACACTCCTTAGGTTAGTTATAGGTTATATGTTAGTTTGGGTTTCTGTGTTGGTGTAGTTTAAACACATTTGCATGCTTAAAATTTTGGTAAACAGTCAAAATCAGCAAAGTTCCATTTCTGCCTGTTTTGTGAGGAATTTGTGCCTTAAATTTTGATCATTGTTAGGAGATAGGTCATTCTAGGGTTTGCTATTGCTTATATGTCATTTGGTGGATTTGTGTGCTTGATTTAAAGGTTTGAAATCCACTTTTGTGCAAGTAAATTCAGTAAACAGTCACCAGACCTGCATAGGCTTCATCAGTAACCTTTTTGAGCAATTTTTGTGAGATTTTGTGGAAAGACTTGCTTGTTTTTGTGTTGTTATTGACTCCCTATACTCAACTGAGTATAGGGGTGCCTTATTGTCCAAAATAAGCCATCAATATAAGCTTTCCTAAGCTATTTGGTCAACTGACCAAGTTTTTGCACTAGCAGTGGGAAAAAAATTTCCCCTGCTAATACACAAGTTAGTACTGCTTCACTAGCAGACAAACCCTTTGAAGTGTCACTATCAGTTTTCAACAAAATTTGTCTTTAGTGGGTAACAATTTGAATTAGGACTTGAAACCAGTTTTAAAATTTTTCTTATTTTATTTATGACTTTTCTGTTTAATTAGAATTTTTATTACTGTTTATTTGCTATTTTTTAGGTTTAATTGCATTTTTAATTACTTTTTAATTATTAATTGTTTTGTCTTTTAGTGAAAAATTTAATATTTTTCAAACTTTTTCATTTTTTATTGTTCATTAGAGTAATTTAAGATTTTTGAAATTGACAAATTATTTTTGGAATTATTTTATTATTTTTTATATTTATTTTAGTTTTAAAATAGTTTTTAGTGATTTAAAAATAGAAAAATAGTTTTTAAAATTTAGGAAAAATACTTTTTAGTCTTTAGATAATATAAGTAAGTTATTTGTTCAATAAAATAATATTTTGGACATTTTGATTAATTATATTTAATTTTAGGGCTTTAATTAGCATTTAAAATTGAATATTTAATTAATAAAAGGTTTTAAAATATTTTTGTTGGATTTTTATACTTATTTATATTATTTTAGACTTACTTTTAGCTTTTAATTAATTTCCTAGGTTTAAAATTTTTAGTTTTGTAGTTTTTTACAGTTTTACGTGAACGCCTTTTCGTCTTAGCTCGATCCGTCTTCGTAACCGTCATTTCTTTCTTATTTCTATTTTTCCTTTTCTCAATATAATCACAAATCAATTAATCCAATTCATTACACAACGCACTAGCCTCCTCGAGAACGAACTCACTTTTAGGGTCATTTACACACGGTTTTCCTAAATCGTCGTGCTTACTTACCCTATTTACCATCCTTTTCCTAAAGGGGTAATAATACAACTATCAATTTTGGCGCCACTGCCGGGGAGGCGTGTTGTGTTTTGATTTGCAATTGTTGTTTTTTTATACTAACCATAATTAGTATTTGTATTAGTAGCACTCTACTAATACGTATTATCGATTTTCGGTTTTTGTGTGAATACTATTACTATATTGTATACGTAGAACAATAAATTCACAAGTACTCCAAATACGTGAGAAATCACAACCTTGACTTGGGAGGTCATTACCCAATCATTGTATTCGAATCTCAAACCAAAGAAAAAGGCAAAAATAGATAAATACTTTCGTGAAGCTCGATTTTGAAAATACAAACTATAAGGTGGGTATAAGGCGGTTGTATTTCACGACCTAAAGGAAAAAGGCTCTTAAGTGCTTCGCGCCGCCTCGTTTCCTCCGCTTGCTTGTGAGTATTTGAGATTGAGAGCTAATCGAGGGTTTTGCCGCCCAAAGTATTACTAGGTATCATTTATATTTTCTTGGTTTCATTTGATTAAACCCTCTTCAACGTTTTGGTGTTCCACCAACGTTCTAAAGTCATCGAAGGCGTTCACTTCACGTGATCGTTTTCATTCCTTGAGGCTTCTTTAATCGAGAGATTTGATTAAGGAGGAGATTTGTATATTTGTGTCTACTTAATACATTCCACAAATTCCAAAAAAAGTTAATACAATAAAAAACCACAAAAAAATTGAAAAATACAAAACACCAAAAAGAATCTTCTTTGCTCGTCCCCTCGTTGTACGTGACGTTTATGCTAACTCGTAATCAAGCAAGACGTGCACATAAACGCAAGAAAAAAACTCCCACTTCAAATCATTCTAGTGAGGAGTCTCCTATTGACGAACCCATTGTAAGAGAAGCACCAACCATGGCGAATCGAACTATGATGGCGTTACTTCAAGCACCCACCGAGGGTTATGGAGAAACTATTGTGATTCCCGCTATCCTTGCGGAGAATTTTGAGGTGAAAATGGGTTTGTTGTCGATGATCCAAAACAACAAATTCCGTGGTGATGAGAAGGACAATCCACACAACCATATCCGCCAATTCAATCGTCTTACCGCTACTTGCAAATTTAAGGATGTATCGAATGACTCGATTAAGATGATGCTTTTTCTGTATTCCTTAGCGGGGCCCGCTAAAATTTGGTTAGAGAAAGAGCCACCCAATTCTATATTGACGTGGAAGGATCTCGTTTCAAAATTCGTGAACCAATTTTTTCCGCCCTCTAAGACTACACATTTGAAAAACGAGATTTCAAAGTTTTCACAAGAATCAAATGAAAGTTTTTCAACGGCTTGGAATAGGTTTAAGGAAATGTTACATGAATGTCCTCATCACGGTTTTTCCGACTTGCATCAAATTGACACGTTTTACAATGGACTTAATGATCATGAAAGAGATTATCTAAATGTCGCCGCGGGTGGTAATTTTTTGTGTAAAATGGTTGAGGAAGCTTTGGTGATAATTGAGAATAGGTCTAAGGTTTATAGCCCTCGTAACACACCGAGTGTTGCCAAAATGGGCTCGTCATCGTCTCGTACCATTAATGCCTTGCAAGATGAAGCAAATGAAGAGAATCGGTTTTTTGATAGATTTGCTAACCTTATGTCCCATTGGAAAGCTCAAGAAGCTTCGAACTCCGCTTCGGTTAAAGCGGTTGCTAAGAGTTGTTTGTCGTGTGGTGGAGCTCATGATCTTTCCGAGTGCATTACCGCGGATGGTAACACTTCGAGTGCTTATGTAGCCACGAGAACTTATAACCAAAACGGTCAAGGTTCCCGCCAAAATCAAGCTCCACCAAATCAAAATGCTAATAATTATCGAAACAACAATCAAGGTGGTAATTATCAAGGCAATCAACGTAATTACAACAAGGGTAATTATCAAAGTGGAAATGGGCAAATTTCAAACCAAAACCAAAACCGTGATTTTCAAACTACCACACAAGGTTTTCAAAATTATCACACCAAAAATCTTTAAGGAGAATTTCTGAATTATGCTAAGGCTAATGATGCTAAGTTTGATAATATGCAACATGAAATGGTTAGCTTAAGATCCGAGTTGAAAAACGAGCTTAAAAACGAACTTGCTAATGAACTTAAGACTCATGCTAATAAAATGGAAGGAAATGTTCAACGACTCCAACAAAATCAACAAAAAATGGAGCAAGGTCAACATGAGATTAAGCAAGAGTTGTTAAAAGCGGATGCTAGGCAATCTAAGTTTGAAGACCGAATGGGAAAAATGTTTGAAGCTATCATGTGTAAACCTTCTTCTTCGGGTGGTCTTCCTAGTGATACCATCGTGAACCCGGAAGGAGAATTGAAGGTTATTACTACTCGTAGTGGTAAAACTTTCAAAGAACCCATTTCTCGTCCAAGTACTTCTATGGAGAAGGAAAAAGAGAAAGAACCCGAGGTGGTGGTAGAAAAGGAGCAAATTCCAAGCCCATGAAGTAACGCTCAAACCACACCTACGGTTGAACCAATACCAATCATGGAACCCGAGATTCTAAGGCCTTTGCCTATGCGCCAACCCACACCACCCTTACCTTACCCTTCAAGAAGAGACACGGAAAAGGCACAAGAACGAAATAATTATCAATTTGAACTTTTTATGAAAATGTTTCGTGACTTGCATTTTAATATAAGTTTTGCCGACGCCTTGGTCATGACGCCTCGATTTGCCGCGAACTTCAAAAGTATGTTGAATAACAAAGAGAAATTGCAAAAATCATCTAGTTGTTCTTCGGTTTTTCTTAGCCGCATACCTCAAAAAGTCGGTGATCCCGGCAAGTTTTTAATCCCATGTGCTATACAAGATATGGAAGAATGCTACGCCTTGGCCGATCTTGGTGCTAGTATTAATTTGATGCCTCTTGAGATTTTTAAGTCGCTCAATCTTCCCAATCTCACTCCTTCAAGAATGTCAATCGAGATGGCCGATCATTCTACGATTCTAGCTTGTAGAGTAGCCGAGGACGTCTTCGTGAAAGTTGGAAAGTTCTACTATCCCGTGGACTTTATTGTTGTTGACATTCCCATCGATCCTAAAGTTCCTCTAATTTTAGGTCGATCATTTTTGGATACCTCGAGAGCACTTATCGATGTGCATGCTAGGAAAATCACTCTTCATTTCAATGAGGAAGAACTCGTCATTAATGCAACTCAAAACTCCACACTTTCTCATGTGTATTCTATCACGTCTTTGTACCATGTCAATCCCATCAAAAACATTTGCAAAAAGATTTCAAAAAGAGTTTTAGAAGTTGTTGAGAAAAATGAAGTTCCGTCCCCTCCGCCGGTGGAGGTTAAGAGTGTTAAGCCTACGATTCCAATCACGAATGATTCTTCGGATGATGAATATGTTGACCCAAATGGGGGAGTTTTCTTTGTTGACAAACGTTTTGAAAACTTACCACCACCTTTACCAAAACGGTTTTCAAATGTAAGAATTTTTAGTGTGACTAATATTGCTTTAGAAACACCAAATATTTTTGACATAATTAAGTCGGGTTTTCATAAGGAGAGTTTAAAAGATGAAAAAGGGAAAGATTTTAAATTGGATTTAAAAGATTTTTCTACAATTCTAACTCCGTCATCACCACGTGTTTTGAGTACTACAAGCTCGTCTGCTCCTTTTGACGAGGCTTTGTGTGGACTTAGTGTGGGGGAAGCCCCTTATGTTCCTTTCCCTTTCTCCACCGACGACGAGATATTTGATCCCGGAATTGCTTATAAAGGGAAATCTCGGTCTTCCACCGATGCAATAAATGGAAAATCTTTCTATTTGATTGGTGCGAGTCTACCTCGAGTAGCTCAATGTTTTTATGACTTACCCATTGTCCCACCCTTCTATTTCTTCTCATCTATTTTCTTGAAACCCTTTGGGTTTATGTTGACACATGATGAAGTGGCGTTGATTTGTTTTTCCAATGAAAACAAGAACGCCATCTTCGATCCTGGTATTTTGCACTATCAAAGGATTTAGTCCTTTATACCGGTTGTTTTTGGGCCTTGTTTATCATGTAAGCCCCACTAAAAATTGACCACACCATGATATCCCTAAATGATCACATTTATGGGGATTCGAGTCGAGCTTTTGACTCGGTTATCAAAAACAAGGTGCCTCATGGGGGAAACCCATGCTTATCCATGTACATATTATTGCTTTCTAATTAGTTTAATGTGAGGGGATTTGTGCCCTTCCAACCTTTGTTCCGTGGTTGTTTGTGCATTGTGGTTTTTAGATCATGATCTTCACGATTAGAGCCTCTCGTGTTCGTTTTATGGGAGCACTCGATCGTTTGCTTTGAAGGCTTTCTCTATATCTAAATGATATATCCTTTTGATGTTCTAACCTTAGGTTTTTAGCACACTTCATAAACGGCTATTAATTTATTGGTTACACCCTTTCCATGCTAGATTAGGCATTCGACTACGTCTCTAGTATGGGGGTGTTTTCACCCCTAGACTCGAAAAATTGAGGACAATGTTTCACTTTAGTATGAAGGGGTGAATAGATACTTGCCTTGCCAAACCTTCACGCAATCCAAAATTTCATCTTTTTGTTATCGTTTTGTTGCAAAATAAGGCTAAAAATGGCCAAATTTTTTAATTTTTCTCATGTTTCATAAGTGTTTGAAGACACGAATGTATATTTTCCGATGGCGAGAATAAGAGTAATTTTTGACTCGACCGTGCGTGTTGAGCACTTAGCTTTGATTCCTTAACTACACATTAGGCTAAGTCTCTTAAATGAAGACGAGAAATGATAGAGTTAATTATAAGTTACTATGCTAAACGTAGAGTACTCGTATTCTTTCAAAAACTCATGTGTTCTCGTTGTTTGCTTATTCTCCCTTCGCTTGTAAATATTTTTTGCTTAATAAATATTGACTTAGCGGTTTAGTTAGGATTGTTGGGTTTCTAGTCTTTTCTAGTAGCTTCCGTGTAATTAAATTGGGAAGACATTAAGGTATCGCCAGCGTCACGGTTTTGAAGTATTGGCACCCGAATAATCAAAAGCTTCGCCCAATAATAAGATTTCAAGTGCTCACCTACATCAAGCAAACAATTTGAAGCCCCACAAGGCAGAAAAATCTATGCAAAATTAAAAGTGAATCAAGCCTTAATCTTCGAAGCTTTAAAGATCCAAAATTCGCTTTAGCGTGAGGATATACATCTTTGGCTAATAAAACCACCGATGAGGAGGATAATAAAAGGCAAGGCAAGACCGAAGTCATAATAAAAGCTTCATGGCGAAGTTGAATAAAAGATGGAGGTAAACCAAAGATATTAAGGCCCTTCCGTTAGGGGGCGTATAAAAGTCTTGGTAATAAGTCTCATGTTCAAAACCGTTATAAAACCGTGTTTATCGATTCTTCTTGTCAACTTAATTTTTTGACATCGTTGTCTATTGGGAGGGGTTATTGATTTGATGGTCTTAGTTACACCGTTAGGACTCTATTTTTAGACCTAAATCTCTATTATCGCATAAGTCAACGATGTCTCCTCGTGACACATTCAAGACAAAATAAAATATAAGAGATACAACTTAGGAATAATGGGAGGATAAGTACGTGATTAGGGCATATGAGTAGTGTTAGCATTACTAACTTATAATGACAATGATCTCGTTACACGCTTGGCATGGAATTAGGGTGAAAATCGAGGACGATGAAATAATTTCTAACAAAGCATTCACGTGTTCTTATTCTATGAACCTAAACGTCCCATTTTGCGATGAAAATCATACATTATGTCTAAAACGCAAGTAGTTGTAGTAGTAGTAGTAGTAGTGTAGCTAGTTTATCATTCAATAAAGTGAATAAAAATGAATTTTGGAGATGCTACGATACTTTATTCTAGCATTGCGTGAGGCCACGGCAATGGTTTAGTATGGGGGAGTGATGAGACTGCTTTTATACATAGTCTCATCGTCCAAAATGGGCTTAAAATGCATAAAATATCATTAAAACCGCCAAATATATGCTCGTGCTTGTTGCTTGTGTATTTTAGGTACGGATATTGAGGAAATGACAAAAAGATCACAAGAATCAATCAAAAACGAACACGGGAAACGAAGCCGCACAATGAACCAGACCCGAATCATGATTTTCTAAAAATGACCTTGAAGAATTGAAGAAATACAAGTTTGGTCCCTCATCTTTGAAGACTTGTCACAAGTGACCCTCCAATAAGTCATTTGTACAAGAAAAATCCCTAAAGTTTGAGCATTGTACAAGTTCGGTCCTTGGAGAATGAAGATATTACAAAAGATGTCCTTATTCATAATTGAAAGTAACTTGTGCCAAAAATGACAAGTTAACCAAACTTATTATAAAGGGAAATGAAGTTTGTTAGCTGTTTTTACAAAGTGAAGGAATCAAAAGACTTTGGGGACCATTTGTGCCAAACACACAAACACACCATCACCAATCATTTTGCCACATCAACCCCACCCACCAATCACGCCCCACCACCTCACCACTCCATCTCCACGTCTGAAACCCACTCACCAGGTTTATTTAAATAAACCTGGGTCAACCAGTCAAACCTAACTTTTCCCACTAAACACTAAATTTAAAAATCCTTAATCCCAATTCAGATTAAACCCCACCCTGCTATCACCCTTAATCCCATAAACCCTAAAAAACTTAGTCATTCAAAACAAAGGGTTTTTTGATAATTACTTCCAGAATGATGATTAACCTCTTTGTCATCCCAACCCACATCCCAAATCAACCCAAGACACACCCATGTGTCTTGTAGGCCCCTCCCCTGCCCCGTCTCTTTCACACTAAACCCCAAACCAGACAAAATGAACGTCCAAGATGGTTTTCCTTGGTCCCCAAGACCAAATGAACGTCCCAAGATCAAAAGAAACAACTGGCATGTCACTTTCTTCATCAACAATCACATGTGAGCCAAGACTTGACCAAATTCAAATTATTCAAAGGGCTTTTATGGAATTTCAGTTGCTAGGGTTTAGTAACCTAGAAGGTTCTCTTATTCAGTATAAAAGGAGCATACAGATTGTGTATGGCCCTTTGTTCCAGTTTTCTAGCAAAATTTCTTTTGTAATCCCTTTTTATGCAATATAAAGTTGGTATTTTTTTAAAAATATAATTCCTTTTATGATTGGTAAAAGTTGGTATTAAGGTTAGCTAGAAGCTGAGTTCCACAATTTGTTTATTAGTTCAAAAATTTTCAAAATTCATTCTTTTTTTCAAGTTTCTGAAAAAGGTTGATTTTTGGGTAAATTCTCGTTCCAAAATTTGGATTTCCAAGTTTGTAGTTGGTTTGTGTAAGTGATGTTTAAGGAAAGAATTTAAGGAAGTTATTTGAGAAAGTTTTAAAAAGGAAGAAAAATCAGATTGTTTGTATTTGTGTGCTATTTTTCTTAGCAGGAAAGAACTTGGAGATGTTGCTTGTTATCCAAGGATCAGCACAGGCCCGAGCCTGTTTGGAGATGGCTATGCAGCCATTGTGGGACCTGGATGTGGGTCCCACAAGGAAAATCCCTTGTACCCTATTTTCATATTTCTGAAAATTGTGATTTGTGTGAAATTATATGAGAGTTGTTTAAGTGTTGGTTATTTGGTTTGATTGTACTGTTTTTAGGATTGTATGCATGTTAGCAGTGTTTTAAATCAATTTGGCTTGAGTTTGATAGCATTTGATAATTTCCATTTTCAGAAAATTAAGGGGTGTTTGGATTTGGTTTTTAACTAGGCTTGGTGATAAGTATTTTGCTTAAAACCTGGTTAAATACACTCCTTAGGTTAGTTATAGGTTATATGTTAGTTTGGGTTTTTGTTTGGTGAAGTTTAAACACATTTGCATGCTTAAAATTTTGGTAAACAGTCAAAATCAGCAAAGTTCCATTTCTGCCTGTTTTGTGAGGAATTTGTGCCTTAAATTTTGATCATTGTTAGGAGATAGGTCATTCTAGGGTTTGCTATTGCTTATATGTCATTTGGTGGATTTGTGTGCTTGATTTAAAGGTTTGAAATCCACTTTTGTGCAAGTAAATTCAGTAAACAGTCACCAGACCTGCATAGGCTTCATCAGTAACCTTTTTGAGCAATTTTTGTGAGATTTTGTGGAAAGACTTGCTTGTTTTTGTGTTGTTATTGACTCCCTATACTCAACTGAGTATAGGGGTGCCTTATTGTCCAAAATAATCCATCAATATAAGCTTTCCTAAGCTATTTGGTCAACTGACCAAGTTTTTGCACTAGAAGTGGGAACAAAGTTTCCCCTGCTAATACACAAGTTAGTACTGCTTCACTAGCAGACAAACCCTTTGAAGTGTCACTATCAGTCTTCGACAAAATTTGTCTTTAGTGGGTAAAAATTTGAATTAGGACTTGAAACCAGTTTTAAAATTTTTCTTATTTTATTTCTGATTTTTCTGTTTAATTAGAATTTTTATTACTGTTCATTTGCTATTTTTTAGGTTTAAATGCATTTTTAATTACTTTTTAATTATTAACTGTTTTGTCTTTTAGTGAAAAATTTAATAGTTTTCAAACTTTTTTCATTTTTCTACTATTCATTAGAGTAATTTAGGATTTTTTGACAAATTATTTTTGTCATTATTTTATTATTTTTTATAATTATTTTAGTTGTAAAATAGTTTTTAGTGATTTAAAAATAGAAAAATAGTTTTTAAAATTTAGGAAAAATACTTTTTAGTCTTTAGATAATATAAGTAAGTTATTTGTTCAATAAAATAATATTTTGGACATTTTGATTAATTATATTTAATTTTAGGGCTTTAATTAGCATTTAAAATTGAATATTTAATTAATAAAAGGTTTTAAAATATTTTTATTGGATTTTTATACTTATTTATATTATTTTAGACTTACTTTTAGCTTTTAATTGATTTTTTAGGTTTAAAATTTTTAATTTTGTAGTTTTTTACGGTTTTACGTGAACGCCTTTTCGTCTTAGCTCGATCCGTCTTCGTAACCGTCATTTCTTTCTTATTTCTATTTTTCCTTTTCTCAATATAATCACAAATCAATTAATCCAACTCATTACACAACGCACTAGCCTCCTCGAGAACGAACTCACTTTTAGGGTCATTTACACACGGTTTTCCTAAATCGTCGTGCTTACTTACCTTATTTACCATCCTTTTCCTAAAGGGGTAATAATACAACTATCAATCAACAAAATGATATTTTAGAAATACGCAGAAATAAGTTCTTAAATTTCACAATCTCAAATGAGCGTAACCTGCTCGATTTTAATGTTTACTAGTAAAATATTATGTCCTAGATGAACATCTCAACAAGTAGAAATATATATTTTTATGTCTAAGTTATAAAAATATTTTCTCGACACTGTTAAATTCCCTGTAAAGTTTATGTACAAAGTGTATTTTTTTTCGACAACAGCTTGAAATTAAATCTAAATTTCATAATAACTCAGAATTGGTGTACACACAAGACTTGTGGATTCCACAAAAAAAGAGAATTATCTGTATAATTAAACATGTAAAGAAAACACAGTATAGAAATGGTTCAAGAATACCAACGAAAATCTAAGAAATAAAAAAAATGATGCATATCATCCGTGTCTTCGATTACAAGATGCAATGCATGAAGGTCTCTTGGCGGTATGATTTTCAAAATCACAAGACGTACCAACAAAAGAAACAAAATATTAACAAGTCACACTCCTGAGGTGAGGAGGTTTAATGAAAAAGGGGGGGGGGGGTACAAGTAGGATCGTATTCCAAACAATTTTCACCTAATAAACGACGATCATGTGTTCAAGGTACAACGGATGTTGTAAGTCGAAGTCGAAACGTAGAATGGTCAATGAAATAAGATGTAATCCACGTACAAGTGTTGTGTAAAACGGTGCGTAAAGGTAAATCAAGATTATGAAGACCCACAATATTATTCAATACTGATTCAACGAATTCTTCGAGATGTGTGACTCACACGATGTCCTTTAGTCTTTCTCGGAGACACATTGAGCTACACAATGGTCTATAGACTATTTTCCAAGACATTCAATCACAAATGGTCGACAAACAAATTGGATATCTAAATAGATATTTAAAGAAATTAAACAATGAGAGCAACACGTACGGTATTAGAATGAAAATCAGAAGTTCATCGAAGACAACACTTCTTAATCCCGAACAATGGTATCTCGAGAGTATGCACAACATGTATCAGCGAGTCGAGAAAAACAGACGGTTCAAAACGAACGAGCATATGAAGTCAGTCGTATCACGCATAAATGAAATAGCAATATTACTCAGAAAAATGAGCATGAAAAGTCGGCCGCATACGCGCTCTGAATACAAGTATGTAACGTCATAACGATACAAAATCATTGCAATAATATCAATTCACAAGAACAAGAATTCAAGAAATACAGTATAGGCAGATGTAATGACAGTAATATCGAATGATAATTCATGAAGCACAAAGGCTTTGAAAAGGCATAGTAATTATCGTCATTAAAGTAAAGTAATATTTCAACATGTAATCAGGAGAAGAAATACTACAATGATAATTAAAAGTAAATAATAAGGATTAGAGAGTTACCCGCGCAGATATCGAACAACAATGGTAGATTTTGTGGTTTGACACTTAAAACCTGAAATTTTTGAACTTTCGGTTATAGACTTAGTTTTGAAAAAACAAATCAGTTCCCTATAACCATCTCTCTGATACCAATCTGTGAGACCCCCAAAATCTGACATGGTACAACTAGGCAACAAGGGGGTAACACGTCATAGTACAAGAAACAATGAATTACAGTTCATACAAGCTGACGAAATAAAAACATGTACATTACATCATAAAAGGTCAGAGTTTTTAAAACATAGGTCCTAGAGTTTTAGAAGCGGAAAATTATATTATTTCGTCTCGATTTATAACATAAAGTTGCCCAAAAGATATAATAAACTTCTGACAGTTTATACTAAAACCATCTTTTAAAAGCATCACAGAAATCTCTAAGCTGTGATAATCTCCTGCGGGCTCCCATCCAAGCAAAGCTAAGTAATAATACCTGAGATTAAACATGTAAAATCTTCAACATAAAGTTGAGTGATATTCATAGGTTTAGTAGTAAAAGTGTGGAACACAAACATTCATTTGTAACAAGAAATAGGGGAAAATGGTTATGTACAGTAACCATTATCTGAAACGTTATAATTATTATTGCTGTTTAGTTTCATGACCCTAAGCTTAACTACGTAAGTATTCAGCCTAAATACTTAGGTATAAACAAATGTAATGTGTCATGGTTAAACAACCGCATCATTGGGACAGGGATAGTCAATCCCGATGGATCCACCCACAACATTCGCGCTTCGCGCAATGCGCCAGGACAATTAACAGTTCATGATCGAAGAGATGAAACTCAAGGCTAACGTCTAAAAAGCAATAATAATATCGAAAATCTGAAAATCATACATGTTCTGGATAGCATACAAGTTCTTGATAGCATACAGTTTTTAAATGGTTGTGTTCCACCATGTAAAATCTCACCCCGTGTTTAGAAACCATGTATAAGTAAAAATGGCTATGAACTCACCTTAGCCACGAGGTAATTCAATCACGGTACTCAGCAACTGAGTAGAAACGATAGTGGTAGACGATCACCGACGATATGGATGCCCGGGAAACACGAAAACCGCAACCTATCAAAATAAGGCCCGCGTTAAGACTCGAACTCAAGTATCGATATGTACCAAATATAATATGACTTAAATGTTTTCAAAATATTCATATTTCAAAACCATTGACACGAACCAAAAGAATCCATACTTACCCATTTTTCAACACTACACGTTAAAACACTTGAACACTTGAAAATGACCCGTTATACAACGCCAAGTCAACACAAGTCAAACTATCCTTTAACCTTACTTGGACCAGTAGCTAAGTCATTTATATAATGACTAAGCACTTGAGTAAGTCACCATGTCCGATGGTGAATACTCAAACTCACACAACACAAGCATTAAACTATGTGTCCAATATTAAAATCAGCAAGTACACCTCGAATGTACACACCGATCTACCCTATCTAGACTTGTCCGATTTAGATGCAAATTTGTGTTAAGGTCACTTATAACCTGTATAAGACCTCACCAAAATTTGAGCCAAAGTTCACACTTTGATTCCATCAGCTCGACACTTTACTCGACTCCAAATTTGGGACAGATTTGTGTACTTATTTTATAAAACCGTTTGGAACACTTTAAACGTAATAAGTCGACAATCCGTCTTTTGAAACCACTACTAGACTCATCAAGTTCAGTTTGTAAACATTGAAAACCAGTAGTTACATTTATCTAACCAAGCCTAAAGTCCCCGAGAGTCGACCAAAAATCAGCCACAATTTCGGATTGTGTCAACTTGCGTCTCCCGGTACACGAATATTAAAACTAGCATAACATTTGACTCGTAATGACTTAGAAGCTCTATCTTATACCAAAACGAGCGTCTCGAAAAAATCTACAGTAAAATAAAATAATGTTAGCCTTTCTCAAACCTTAAACTCACGAAAAATCTGTTTAAGACCTGCTGTCCCAAATTATACTTTTAGAAAACAAGTCAAATCAATTTTCCAACCAAAACCACTCATTCCCGTACCTATAGAATCACTCTAATAACAACCCGTCAACCAAACACTCCTAAAAACACTTGTATGAAAAATTTAACAAAATCAAAGATTAAAAATAATACTTTTTATGATCAAAACAAAATAATCTTACCAAAAACAATACATGCAAGATAATTTAAACATAATCCAACCATAAATCACAAAGTTATAAAAACATTAATTTGTTTTTAATGAATCAAGGTGGATGATGGTTAATTTGTGGTGTTTTGTGGTGGTGGTGTGACGGAAAAGAAAGAGGAGAGGGAGAAGATGCATTTTTTTTATAAAAGTTGTATGTGTGTGAGAAAGTGGAAGAAAAATGGCCATTTATATGGTGGTTTAAGTGGAGGGACCTAATTTGCCAATTTGTAAACATTAGGACCTAAAAGAAATTAATAGTTTTAAAGGGTAGAAAATGGTTATCGGTAAATATTGAAAATATTTATGGGGCTCGGGTTTCGTAAAAATACATTTCAAAAGTTACAATGCATCATAAAAATGATTATATGATTTCCTGACACGACTTAATACGTAATTAAAACGAAATCGTCGAAAATATTAATTATCGAAACAGTCGATAATAAAATGTAAAATTTTGGGCATCCGTCAGTATCGCGATCTCTAGGAATTCTCGTTGTACATTGATTTTGAATAAACTCGTTGTAAAACGCACGCGGGTGACATTAAATCAAAAAATTGATTTAAATAAATATGGGAAAAATAAAATAAGAAATTTTATAATTCTATATAATTTATTATCAGTGATCATTAAATACTTAAAAAGTATTATTTATTAAAATATCAAGATCTCAGGATTTACATATAAGAATACAAGAAAACGAAATACGTTGGAAAAATTCAGAAACACGAATAAAAAGAATAAAATAATGCTGGGAAAGTACGGGTTCTTACAGATCACGGGTCATCAAATATCATCAAAAGTGGATCTTTGAAAGCGCCAATCCATGCACTTAATAAGAAATAATAAAACAACAAACACATACGTGGCTCCCCCTACACTTATTATGAAAAACGGATATAGAAGGATAGATCATCGGGTTGCCTCCCGAGAAGCGCTTGTTTTTGTTAACCAAGTCACGAGCCTGACTCGACCCCGAATTAATTCAAAGGAAACGTGGAGAGGGATGGAATCATCTCATGATATATATCCTCTCCAAAGTACAACTTAACACGTTAGCTATTCACCTTAAAGTTGGGCCCATTTTGTTGAGATAGTTCAATGGTGCCATAAGGGAAGATTTGGGCCACGGTGAATGGACCGGACCAACGTCTCTTAAGTTTTCCCTAAAAGATTTTCAACCGAGAGTTAAAGAGTAAAACTTGATCACCTATGTGAAAGTCTTGGTTCTTAATCCTAGAATCATGAATGAGCTTAGTCTTCTCCTTATAGATCAACGAATTCTCATAAGCCTCATTCCTAAGTTCATTAAGCTCATTGAGTTGGATTTTCATAAGATCACCGGCTTTGTTTATGTCAAAATTATCCCATTTCAAGGCACAGTAAGCCTTATGCTCTAACTCAATGGGGAGGTGGCACGCCTTTCCGTACACAAGGCGATAAGGAGTACAACCTATAGGTGTCTTATAAGCGGTACGGAAAGCCCACAATGCATCATCTAATTTAGCGGCGCATGAGGCACGATGCTCTCCCACGGTACGCTCTAAGATTCACTTAAGTCCACGGTTTGAAATCTAAGCTTGACCATTAGTTTGTGGATGATACGCCGTGGAAATTTGGTGATTGACACCATACTTAGCCATGACTCATGCAAATTGATAATTTAAAAAATGAGTACCACGATCACTAATGATAGCACGAGGAATGTCGAATCGAGCAAATAATGATTTCAAAAAGTTCACAACAACCCTGGCATCGGTAGTAGGTAAATCCTTTGCTTCAACCCATTTGGATACGTAGTCAACGGCTACGAGGATGTACTTGTTCCCTTTGGATGATGAAAATGGACCCATAAAGTCGATGCCCCATACGTCAAAGATTTCACACTCTTGGATGAAATTTTGAGGCATCTCATCTTTATGTGTGATCTTGCCTTGTCGTTGGAAAGCATCACAATGCTTAACCATCTCATGAGAGTCATGAAAAATGATGGGCCAATAGAATCCGGAATCAAAAACTTTCTTAGCGGTATAGTTAGGACCAATGTGACCACCGGTGGGTCCTTTGTGGCAAGCTTCAAGGATTTGTAAATTCGCTGGCCCATCAACACACCTACGAATGATAAGATCCGCACATTGCTTGAAAAGATAAGGGTCGTCCCAATAATAGTACGTAATATCCTTAAAGAATTTTTTTTCTTTTGTTGGGACGTTAACCCTTCGATAAGAACACCACCCGCCAAATAGTTTGCAATGTACGCAAACCATGGGGTATCATCAAGATTGGATTTAATAGACATTAAGGTCTCATGGGGAAAGTATTCATTAATCTCTTGATTTGGAATTTCCCTTTGATAAGGATCCTTGAGTCAACTAAGATGATCCACGGCTAGGTTTTCCGCTCCCTTTTTATCACGAATTTCGATTTTAAATTCTTGTAGGAGCAAAACCCAACGAAGGAGTCTCGGTTTAGCATCTTGCTTGGTCAACAAGTATTTCAAGGCAGAATGTTCGGTGTAATCGATGGTGGTGGAAATCACAAGATAGGGGCGGAATTTCTCAAAAGCATACACTACGGCTAAAAGCTATTTTTTAGTAGTGGTATTATGCAATTGAGCCCCCGTCATTGTCTTACTAGCATAATGGATAGTTTGAAAGTTTTTGTTAACTCGTTGACCTAAAACCGCTCCTACCGCGAAATCACTAGCATCGCACATGAGCTCAAAAGGTAACTCACAATTTGGAGAGACTAATACCGGTGCCTTAGTTAATTTACCTTTAAGAAGTTCGAAAGAGTCGAGACAATCTTGAGAAAGATGAAAGGAGCATCTTTCTCTAAGAGATGAGTCATTGGTCGAGCTATCTTAGACAAATCTTGGATAAAGCTTCGATATAATCCCGCGTTTCCTAAAAACTCCTAACTCCTTTGACGGTGGAAGGTTGAGGAAACTTAGCAATGACGTTAGCTTTAGCACGGTAAACTTCGATACCAGCTTTTGAAATTTTTTGACCGAGGACAATGTCTTCTTTTACCATGAAATGGCATTTTTCCTAATTAAGAACGAGACGAGTGTCTTCACATCGTTTAAGCATACGTTCTAAATTGGCAAGGCAAGAAGAGAAAGAATCACCATAGACCGAAAAATCGTCCATAAAGACTTCCATAGTTTCTTCAACCATGTCATGGAATATAGCCATCATACACCTTTGGAAAGTGCCGGGAGCATTCCATAAGCCAAAAGGCATTCTTTTGTAAGCGAATTTTCTTTAAGGACAAGTGAATGTGGTTTTATCTTGCTCTTTTGGATCGATAGGAATTTGGAGATATTCGTAGAAACCATCTAAGAAGCAATAGTAGTCATTACCCGCTAAACGCTCGAGCATTTGATCCATGAAAAGAAGAGGAAAATGATCCTTACGAGTGGCATCATTGAGCTTACGATAGTCTATGCAAACTCGCCAACACGTGACAAGTCGAGTAGGAATGAACTCATTGTTTTTACTGGGAACAACGGTTACTCCGCCTTTCTTAGGCACACAATGGACGGGACTAACCCATGGCGAATCCAAATAGGGTAAATCATGCCGGAATCTAGAAGTTTGATAACTTATTTCTTAATGACTTCATGAATTTTTGGATTTACCCTTCTTTGGCTTTGGATTGCGGGTTTAAAGTCATCTTACATGAGAATTTTATGAGTGCAAAAGTTAGGATCAATTCCGCGGATGTCAGAGATTTTCCAAGCAATTCCTTTCTTATGATTCTTAAGCACATCGATAAGTCGAGATTTTTCATCCTCTTTCAAGTCCTTAGCAATTATGACGGGTAACTTATCATTTTCTTCTAGGAAAATGTATTCTAAATGAGACGGTAAATCCTTAAGCTCTAAATCCGGTGGATAGTCGGTGGAAGGCTTAGTCAAATTTGGATCATCGTTTGTAACTTCCTTAGGAGTAGGTGGAGAAATATGGTCCTCATTGAGAAGTCTCTCAATGGTACGAATGTCTTCTTCCTAATCGGTGGGAGAATCGTCATATTTTAAGTCCATGTCCCCTAAACTTGCTTCGAATTCTTGTAAAAGAAAGTCACTTTCTCCAAATGGATTCAATGATAGAGCAATAGAAGCTACGGTCTCAACATGAGGTAAATGAGAAGTCCTGTGCTTACAAGCCTCGTGAATATGTTCTTCACATGCTTCGTCGAGCACGTCGATGAAATTCACGGATTCGGGCTCATTGGGAAGTTTGGAAAGTTTACCCATGTTAAAGACGATTTTGTCATCCCCGACCCTCATGATAAGTTCACCCACGGCTACATCAATCAATGTACGCCCGGTCCTCAAGAAAGGTCGTCCCACAATTAAGGGAACACGAGGATCCATCTCATAATCGACTACAACGAAATCGGTGGGGAAAGTGAATTTGTCGACTCCTACGAACCCATCCTCGGTTATCCCCACCGGATAAGCAACCGAACGGTTAGCTAATTCTAAGGTCATACGAGTGGGGAATAGCTCGGGTAGAGATAATTGTTTCCACACGGACAATGGCATAAGATTGAGACTCGCTCCGAGATCCACCAAAGCCATACAATTCTCTACACCTGGAAAATTGCAAGGAATAAGGAATCGACCGGGATCTCCTAACTTAACCGGTAATTATCTCAAAAGAACCGTGGAACGATTCTCATTCAATTAGGTATTGGCAATATCAAGCAACTTTTCCTTATCACATAAAAGGTCCTTAAACATATTAGCATACTTAGGTATGTGAGCGAGAGCCTCGGCAAATGTGATATTAAAATTCAATTGTTTGAACATTTTTAGGAAGTTCGAAACTTGAATATCATCCTTATTCTTCAATTTCTCTTTCCTCAACCTTGAGGGATAAGGTATATTGGGTTGAGATGAAGGCTTTGGAGTAGATTGCTCACTCACATCCTTCGGTGGTGAGGTGGGCATGGAAGGTGAAAGAATCGGTTTGGGAACCGAAGGTGTGGTATAGGATTGAGGTAAAAGGGGAACATAAGGTGTAGACGAAGGCTTTAAGGGAGGTATCTCACAAGTAGAAGGTGAAGGAGGGTGGGTAGAAGTAGAAGGAATCTATGGTCCTTGTTTAGGTGGGGAATAAGAAGGTTCTTCGGTGGTCTTGCCACTCCTAGTAGTGATGGCATTAACGTTAGCCCTAGGATTGGTCACGGTGTTAGAAGGAAGGTCACCTTGTGGACGAAGGGTTTGAAGAATTTTCATAAATTTCCTATCGGTCAATTCTTGCATCTCTTTCATGGTTCGCTCATGTTCGGTTAATTTTTGTAGAACCAAGTCCATTTGAAGATTCTCCATGTTCATATGATTATACCCTTGATTGTTAAACCCTTGATTAGGAAAACCTTGGTTTGGATTATAATTTTGAAAACCTTGATTAAAACCTTGGTTTTGAAAACCTTGGTTATTAAAGCCATGATTTTGATTATTAAACCCTTTGTTTTGCCCTTGAAAATTCCATTGATTTTGAGTAAAACCCCTTGTATTTGAATTCCTTTGAAAATTACCCCGTTGAGGACCTTGGTTCCTAGTTTGGGCGGGTGAGGTGGTCTTTGTGGAGCTACAAAACCCGGGGGAGCCATATAGTTAGTCGATTTATAAGATAAATTGTTCACATCGACATTTGGTTTAAAATGCACCCTCTCATTAGTGTTATAAGCATACACTTCTTGTTGATATGGGTCATAAACCTTGTCACAATTATAGTACGAATGTGGTCCACCACAAGTCTCACACGTTTCACAAGTGTCTTTTAAAGCATGTGCATGTGTAGTGGGAGGGTTATCTCTTAAAGCAAGTTGTTTCACAATTGAAGTAAGCTCCTTAATATGATTAGTCACCTCATTATCACTAGCACTAGCCATTGTAGCCCTTACACTCTTGGTTTGGACTTTTGCTTTGTTTTCAATGATTGCCCAAGCCTCGTTCATAGATTTCACAAGAATATTACCCCCGCAGCACTATTAAGTGAGTCTTGGTCATTTAAAATTAAACCGTTTTAAAACGTATTGATTTGATGCACTTTTGTAAAACCATGTTGCGGACATTTTTGTAAAATCTCCTTAAACTGGTCCCAAGACTCACTAAACGTCTCACCGTACTTTTGTTCAAAATTGATGATATCATTCCGCAAAGCGGTAGTACGTGAGGGTGGAAAGAAGTAATTGATGAATTTAGTCTCTATGTCTGCCCATGTGGCAATACTTTGGGGTGGTTCCTTATCAAGCCAAGTCCGGGCTTGTCCCTCGAGAGAGAAAGGAAAGAGGAGCAAACGAATTGCCTCTTGTGAGACCCCATTGTATTTCACAGTATTAGTTAAGTGGACAAACCTCTTGATATGATCGTGAGGATCATCATGAGTGCGGCCCAAGAAAGGTGTAGCAGAGACCATTTGAATAAAACCGGTTTTAAGCTCAAAAGTATTGGCTCCAATATCTGGCACCACAATTGCATTGTCGTTGCCTTCAACATGTGATTGCAAGAGTTCGATCATTGGTCAGTTATCCATGGTGTCAATAGCACGAGTCTCGATATCGGCTTGAGTGGTTTTCCTCTTGCACGCACGAGTACGCCTACACCTACAAAAGAAAAATATACACAAAAAATAGAAGAAGAAATGAAGTTAATGTAAAAAGAAAATATTTTTGGTGCAAAACTTTTGAAAAGAAATGCTTTCTATGATTTTCTAAATGTTTTTGGATTTTTGAATTTTTCGATTTTTTTTTGAATTTTTTGAAAAATCTTGAAATATTTGCAAGAAAAATAACGTTCACGAGTGAACGGATCCCAAAATCCGACGCGTATTTCACAAAAAACGTTAATCTTTACAAAAAGTGCCGGCAGCGGTGCCATTTTTATAACTGAATTTTTAATAAGGAAAATGTTCTCGGTGTCTTATCGAATTGATCCCGGTTTGAAGTGTGACTCAGTAGTTTTTGATGAATAAAAGAAAATTTGGTTATCTATAACTAATTAAAAAGTAAAATGAGAAAAATATTAAAATAAACTAAAGACAAAATGACAAACAGTAAAGGAAAACAAAACTAGACGAATACTAAAAATAGGCAATTAAAAATTAAAACTATCGGATAAAATACTAAAATAAAAACTTGCGGAAAAATAAAAATAAAAATGATTGACTTTCAGAATTAAAATAAAACGACTTTCGGATAAAAATTAAGTCGACTTTCGGAATAAAAATAACTACTAAATTTGTCGGAAAATGGGGAACAATAAAAAAGGCGGGAAAGCTTATTATAACAAAATGAATTTCGGGTTTCTAGTTGTTATATACCACTTTCGGAAAAACTAGTACAACTACACTTTCGGATAATTGCTCTTTGTTCCACTTTCGGTATTTTGTGTATAGTGACTTTCGGATAAATGTAGTAAAACCAGTTTTGGAAAAAAAATGCTAGTTGAGTTTCGGACTTTTGTTTAATAATGAGTTTCGGAATATTTTTGTCAAAATGAGTTTCGGAATTTTAGAGGAAAATGAGTTTCGGTATTTTTAAATAAACTGAGTTTCGGATCAAATAAAACTTAAAATGAGTTTCGGATAAAAAACTTAAAATGAGTTTCGGATAAAAAACTGAAAAATTGACTTTCGGAAAAAAGAAATAAAATGAGTTTCGGAGTAAATTTTTTAGAATGTGTTTCCGATAAAAAATAAACTTGACTTTCGGGAAAAATCCTAAACCTCTTCCGAAACTCAAACAATAAACAGACGCAAGATCTAAAAAGCAGGGAACAAAAATAAGCCAAATTAATAAAAGCAAATAAGCAAAATTTAAGCTAAACTAATTTCTAAAATAAACAAAACAAGACACAAATTAAAACTCTAAAAACACCAAATAAGCAAAATTAATAAAATCAACTTTAAAAACATTAAACTACCAAATCTATTCAAATAAAAATAAGCTAAACACAAAATAAGCGATAAGCACAATAAGCTATAAACATCAACCACATAAAAATAATATAGAACAATGAAATAGCAACTCAATCAAATAAGCAATAAGATCAAATAAGCTACATGATGATTAACCAAATTAACACAAAATTAAAAAAGAAAGGAAGAATAGATTAGGTGAAAAGCTTAATAAAAAGATGAAGATTAAAGATTCAACAATTGAAAGATTAAAGATGAAAGATTAAAGAAAAATGAGAGAGAAAGTTTTGATAACACCTACTCTTAATTATTCTAATGAAAAACTAAAAATTAACTAACTATACAAATGAAGGACTTAAGGCTATTTATAGTGGAGGAGTATGTTGGTGTGGTGCTTCCTTTGTTTCTTTCTTTTGTCTTCTCGTCTTGACAATAAATTCATCATTCTCGACTTTGTCTCGGGATTTGTCGATAAATAAAATGAATTCGTCTTCTAGTTTCTTCTTAAATTAGATTTGGTTCTTCAACTTTGTTAAACTTCCGTCTTTGGTCTTTTTCTTCAATAAAAATTAATAACAGGCCTTTGACTTCCGTTATTTTTGCACTTTTGATCTTTTGACTTGTCTTTTGTCTTTTTCTTCGATAAAAGCCCGTGAAAGCCCGTGTTTTCTTCCTTTTTCATATTTTGGTCCTAAAACACAATAAAAACACAAACCACGCGTAATTCCGACTTTTACGACATTAAACACACGTTTTGGTCTCGTTTTTATTTGTTTTAAGTGGTAAAAGGATAAATGTTTTCACACTTATTAGTCTTAGTGACCAAGCCTCAAAATAAGACACCTTATCAACTTTTGACTGGTATTAAGCCAACCGTAAGTCATTTATGACCTTTTGGATGTCATGTGTCTATACTAAATACTCTTGATCATTTGGGGAAGTTTGATGGAAAATCTTATCCAGGATATCTTGTAGGATATTCATTGCAAAGTAAAGCATAAAGGGTTAATAATTTGGCATCTAAAAAGGTTGAATAAAATGCACATGTTAATTTCTTAGAAAATAAACCCAATATCCCAGGAATAGGTTATGCTTGGATGTTTGATTTGGATTATCTAACAAATTCCATGGATTAGTATTTTGTGCAAAAGGATTGTCAAACTAACAATGCAGGTGAGGAGTTTGGTACAACTAAGTTAGGTACTCAAGAAGAACCTTCTTCATCAGACTCTCACGATGATGATATTCATATCTATGTACCCAGTATGCCTATTGTTTCTCCTATGGATGTTATTCCCCAGAAGCAAACAATGCCATCAACTGATGATCATGCCTCCCAAGAGCTTCAGAGGCTTCAAGATCAAGAAAAGAATGCTACATCTGCTAATGAGCATTCAGGAGAAGAATCTTTTGAGTCACAACACTCAGCAGTACATACTACACCTAGCGGTACCTCATCTGCAAGTACTGCTAAGTCAAAATCTGCAAAGTCTGTTGATTCATTAGAAGATATTTTACAAGCTATGGTTGATGAAGACAGTTATGCTAGTCCAACTGAAGGAATCTTCTCTAAAGCTTCCTATGATGAGCAGGGTGCAGTAACTGAATTCAATAATTTGGAAACCGAAATTCCAGGTAGTTCTATTCCCACTCATAAAGTCAACAACAACCATCCCACTACACAGATTATTAGAAATCCCAAGTCTGTTGTGCAAACCAGAAGACAACTTCAAGCCAATACTGAAACTCATGCACTTTTGAGTTATGTCAAACCATAGTAGAGAACAGATCATAAGGATACTCAGCATTGTTTGTTTGCATGTTTCTTATCACAAGTAGAGCCCAAGAATATTTCTCAAGCTCTTGATGAAGAAAGTTAGGTAGATACCATGCAAGAAGAATTAACACTATTTGAGCTACAAAAGGTTTTGATTCTTGTGGATCTTCCCTCAGGTAAAAGGGTTATTGGTACTAGATGGGTTTTCAGAAACAAGAAGGATGAAAGAGGAGTTGTTGTGCGGAACAAGGCAAGGCTTGTTGCTCAAATCTATAGACAGGAAGAAGGGATAGACTATGATGAGGTTTTTGCACCAGTGGCAAGAATAGAAGCCATTAGGTTATTTTTTGCCTTTGCATCATATATGGGTTTTATAGTCTATCAGATGGATGTGAAAAGTGCCTTTCTTTATGGTACTATTTCAGAGGAGGTATATGTTTCACAACCTCCAAATTTTGTAGATCCTAAATTCCCCAATAGAGTCTACAAAGTTATCAAAGTACTTTATGGTCTACATCAAGCTCCAAGAGCTTGGTATGCAACTTTATCCAAATTTCTGTTAGAACATGGATATAGGAGATGAACCATTGATAAAACTTTATTCATGAAAAAGAATGCTAAGGATATTATTCTACTACAAGTCTATGTTGATGACATTATTTTTGGTTCAACCAAGAAGTCATGGTGTGAAGAGTTGGAGGCTTTGATGAAAGGAAGATTTCAGATGAGTTCTATGGGAGAACTTACTTTCTTTTTGGGACTACAAGTCAAACAAAGGAAAGATGGAATATTTATCAGCCAAAATAAATATGTTGCTGAAATCTTGAAGTAGTTTTCATGTATGGATTCAAGGAGTACAGGCACACCTTTTGAAGCTAAGAAGTCATTATCAAAAGCTAAACATTGTAAAAATGTTGATATTCATCTATACAGGTCAATGATTGGTTCATTGATGTATCTTACTGCTTCAAGACCAGATATTATGTTTGCTGTGTGTGCCTGTTCAAGGTTCCAAGTTAATCCAAAGGTGTCACATCTACATGCTGTGAAAAGGATTTTTAAGTATCTTAAAAGTCAACCTAATTTAGGATTATGGTGTCCTAGAGATTCAACCTTTGATTTGGAAGATTACTCAAATAGTGATTATGCTAGAGCTAATAATGATAGGAAATCCACAACAGGAGGTTGTCAATTCCTAGGTAGAAGACTCATATCATGGCAGTGTAAGAAGCAAACCATTGTTGCTACTTCTGCAACTGAAGCTGAATATGTAGTTGCTGCTCATTGCTGTGGACAAGTACTTTGGATTCAAAATCATTTGTTAGATTATGGGTTCAACTTCATGAACACCAAGATCTACATTGATAATGAAAGTACTATATGCATTGTCAAGAATCCAGTCTTTCACTCCAAGACCAAGCATATTGAAATAAGACATCACTTTTCATAAGAGATGCCTATGACAAGAAGCTTATTCAAGTATTGAAGATTCATACAGACAACAATGTAGCTTATTTGTTGACCAAGGCATTTGATGCGAAGAGATTTGAATTCTTGGTGACACTTATTGGTATGCTCAACCGATAAACTGCTGTATATGTTAAGGGGAGGTACTAGCTGTAAAATTTTTATGCTAATTTTTATTGTATAGTGTATATTTTTGTGTTTTTGATGTGATTACAGGTTGATAGAATAAAATAAAAGAGGTTATAATGATAGTGGAATGCATGAACTTGTCAAATTTGTGAGGTACCGTTATGGATCCAAGTACCACTAGCACAAATCCAAGTACCGAGTATGTTCCATGTACCGCTACATGTCCGTTGTACCGTTAAGGGTCGCTTTTGTAAATTTGGTGGTTTCATCGTGCTTGGGTTTTTTATTTACATAAATACTTGCTCCAATTATACAATTGATTCACCTAATCTTTTATTCTTATCTCTTAATTCTATTACCTTCTCTATAATTTTCCGATCATCAAAAAACTAATGACTGCTTTACAAGTGATCTCTAAGCACAACTTGGTTGCGAACCTTGCTCAGAATGATGATTCTCTTGGTTTTCATGAGATACTTGGAATTTTATCTT
Organism: Glebionis coronaria; assembly: GCA_025667525.1. Classification (NCBI taxonomy): domain Eukaryota; kingdom Viridiplantae; phylum Streptophyta; class Magnoliopsida; order Asterales; family Asteraceae; genus Glebionis; species Glebionis coronaria. The sequence continues at coordinate 243,038 of JANFOE010002236.1, forward strand.
GAAGACATATTTGTTTTGCGCTTAATGTAAGTCCCATTGTCTCTATTCCTATTGTTGAACAATTTTGGAATATTGTTGTGTTAGGTACTCGTTTTAATTAACCTTTCATTAAGGCTATGGTGAATCATAGAAATATCTATGTAACTGAGGTACTGCTAAGGGCTAGTTTGAGACTAAATGATGAAAACGTACTAAGTATGCTAAACAATATAGAGATACATGATGGCCTTGCAGCCATGGGTTATCAGGGTGGTAGGGAAAGTCTTACTTTCTTTAAAGCTTTGTTTTCACCACAATAGAAATTGCTTTTTCATGCCATTATTCACTGTTTAAGCTCCAAAAGTACTTCTTTTGATCAAATCCCTACTGCATTGGCATCAGCTGGTATTTGTCTAGCAAATAACAAAGTTTTCAACTTTTCTAAACTATTTTTAAGGCATGACTAGGAATTTGGAAGGAGATAAGAAGTTTTTAATGTATCCTAGATTCATTCAGACTTTAGTTAATGACCAAATCCCTAACCTACCAGAGTTAAGAAATACATGGGATGTTCATACCTTTACAAAGAGAACTTTCTCTTTCTTGACCAAACAACACAATGCCTTTACAGGAACTGTCACACGCTTATTTGCTAATATGTTAGCCCAACCTGCCAACCAAGAAGGTGAGGAACCTAGCACTGCTAGTGGCTCTCAACAAACTCCTTCTAACCAGATTTCCCATTCCTCAGAAGATAATCAACCAAATTCAGATGAGATGATCCATACTCCTACTGCTTCCATTGCTGCTAGTGGTTCACCACAAGCACAAGTACCAAAGGTGGTGGGTGTTGCAAATTTAACTACTTTATGCACTAGCTTGTCCAAACAGGTACAAGTATTGCAAAAGGAAAAGCTTGTTCAAGACAAGAAAATTGCTGAATTGGAGGCCAGTTTAATCAAGCTATGGAATAAGGTATCTCCTTGGATGAGGCATAACAGGTCTATTCAGAAAGCTGCTCTTAAGAAGCAAAGATTCAGAAACCTCAAGAAAGGGCAACTGAATGCAACCAAACAGGGGAGGAATTATGAAGAACCACTACCTTCTTCTGATATTCAAACAAGGGTCTTTGGGAATGACATCAACTTTGAAGCTGATGATGATGTCATTGGGAATTTTGAAGATTGCAATGGTTTAGAGACTGGTGTGGAAAAGGATAGCTTGAAGCCTACTAACATGGAGCTTCAACAAGAAGAACCACAACCTAATCATGAGGAACCACAAATTGAAGAAATGTTGGTAACTCAGATAGAGCCACAACCTCAATCACCACAACTTCAAGTGAATTGGAGTAGTTTCTATGAGAAGCTGGAGGAGATGAATGTCCAATTTCCTATATCTTCAACTCCACCACAAAAGCAATTATGGTTTCACAAGAAATAGTCTTTCCAAGTACTGTTAAGATCAAGAGTGAGCTACGGATCAAACAAGACAGAGGAGTTACAAGTTGAGAAGATAGCTTCATTGGAAGAAAAGGTATTTGGAGATACTTTTGTGATTGAAGAAACAAGTGTGTCTTACACTGGTGAAGTCAACATTGTTGAAAAATCAAGTATTGCTAGGCCAACTAAGCCAACTGCAAGTACTGCTGACATTGTTGAAGACCCAAGTACTGCTAAGCCAACTAAGCCGAATGCAAGTACTGCTGATGATCAACCTTCACTAGAAATTCAAACTCCTTTTGGAGAAGATGAGACTTTAGCTCAAGTACTGCTTGATCTCAGAGAAAAGAGTTCAACTAAGAAAGTAAGACAAGCAGAGACTAAGAAGAAGACACAACAAGAAGTTCTTGCCAAAAAGGATAAGACTAAAGGTAAGAAAGTTCAAGCTTCACAGCCCACAAAAGGTATTGTTATTCAACAGTAAGGTAATGAGAATGAAGAAAGATCTTCAAAGCTGAAGAAGAAGTTACCAAAGATTAATCCAAAGGATAAGGGCAAGAAGAAGTTACAATCAGAATCTGAAAATGAAAGTGATTCTGTTGATGATATAAGCAAAGTCATTTACAGATTTAATCAACTAGACCATGATGAGGAATTTGCTTTCAGAGTGCAAGCACAAATTCGTGAAGAAGAGTTACAATAGGAACTTGCAGCAAAGCAGAAATTTCTTGAAGTTAAGAGAATGCAGCAAGAATGGAATATACAAGAGTATGATAGGATTCAAGCTGAACTACAAGCAAATGAGCTTCATGTAGACTCATTAAAAGCTGAAGAAAGGGATGCTTATGATGAAGAAGAAAAAGAAAAATTGATTGATGATCTGGTAAGGGAGCAACAAAGATTCTTTGCTAAGAAGATATGAAGAGAAAGGATTAAGCCTCCAAATACCATGCAGATTAGGAATCAAATGATGATTTTTCTCAAGAAAGTTAATCATTTCACTCATGTTCAGTTGGTCAAGAATAATTTTGAGGAAATCAAGGCTTTGTATGAGCAACACAAGAGAGCTGAATTAAATTTTGTTTAGATTAGATCTAAAGCAGATAGAATAGTTGTTGAAGAAGCTAAAAGACATCTGCAACAACAAAGACAATTTGGAAGTGCTCCAAGATTTGATTCAAGTACTGCTGGACATACAAGAACATCTCCACCTATAAAGGCTACATATGTGAGGAAAAGTAGAAAGGAGAATGTAAGTTCAAAAGAGACAGAGACTGCTCAAAGAATGAATGAAGGAGATAAAGCTCAAAGTGTTGATAAGACTGAAAATGTACAAGTAGTACATACACAGTCAGCAGTACATACTGAAGAAACAGTACATACATATTTGGAGGAAGGTTCAATGGAATTTGAAGGAACCTCCAAAGGTGTTAACAGGAAAAGATCAACAAAGAAGAAGCTAGAAGCCAAGAAAAAGATTAAATCAACAACAGAAGATAGTGATGATGATGAGAGCTTAAGAAAGTACTTGAAGATAGTAATTTTTGAAGATCAATGTATAGACACAGAGATTTTTGGAAAGAAGTCATGCATTTCTTGATGGATATACACTATGGATCAAGGACTGAAAGCTCATGGAATACAAAGATCAGATGGCACAACAAGAATATTCAGACTTTTGGAAGATATTCTTCATGTTCTTGACAGACAAGATATTCAAGATCTTTTCAGGTTAGTTCAAGAAGCCAGTGAAGGTAAAACTGAGGTATCACTGTTGTATAATGAATTATTCTTCAAGTATGAACTACACAAATGTGATCAAAAAATGTTGAAGGAATTAGAGAATCAGGTTCCTAGTTACTAGAGATATTATAGGTCATGTGGACTACATATTTTGGATATAGATGATGTTACTATATGCTACAAGAGAAGAAATATCCATTTGAGAGAAGATTGTAAGAAATAATGTTAGAACAACAATTGGAAGTCTCAGAAGAGTCTGTTGGTGCTTTGGAGTTGATCAGAATGGTAAAACAACAAATCAAGGATTTGGAGCAAGAGGAAGAAGCTGAGAAAGATCCTTAAGTGTTTGATTTACAATCACACTTCATAAATGGTTCTCAGTTCACCATGTCTAACACACATAAGAACTGGATAATCCATAAGCAAACGGTTTATGGTAAAGACTTCTCAAATCCGTTGAAAGTTGGTAGTTTACTAAAAACTATATGGTTCTAACTCACCTTGTTTCGAGACAAAGAGTTGGCTAGTCCTAGACAAACGGTACTAGGTAAAGACATTATCAAATCCATTAATTGTTGACTGTTTACCAAATATTGTAGGGTTATCAGTACACCTTATTCTTTATGAATAAAGTATTGGCTATTCCAGAGGGTACGGCTAACTGGTAAAAAATAAATCAAATCCGTTGATAGCTGATGATTTACTAAAAATCATGAAGCCAATACATATTGCTTTTTGTTGTTAACTGTTTTATTTCAGGTATGAAGTTTCAAGCAAAGAAGTAATAAAGGAAAAGAATACATAGAAGGTTTTGTCTCATCAAATCAAGACAGAAGTTCATGATCAAGAGTTCATAGATTTAACTCAAGAAGACAGTTACTGTTGCTGCAAAATCAAGTGAATGTTTACAAGATACAAGAAGATCATAGTTCAAAGACAAAGATGATGTTCATAAGTTTGAAGGTTATCTTATCATAAGAAGATCTACATTGAAGTTTTTGGCTACATTCAGTTGGATACAAGTAAAATTCCAAGTTTAATCGAAGTTTGAAGAGAAGACTGAAGACATGTATTCTAAATACATTCAGTACAAAGGGAAACAAGAAGACAACAAGTTATCATTCTTGTTTAGGGGAGGATTGTTGGGAATTATTGTTAAGTGTCAAGTACCGTCAGTGTAATTTAAGTACTGTAGTATTATTCAAGTACTGTTAGTGTTAACGCGGTACATAGTAAGTACTGCTATATTTAATAGGACGGATATATCTTTGTATAAGATATGTCATAGTTATTTTTAGAGTCTATCTTATGTGATACACTTAATAGTTAGAATATTGATAATATATCATCTGTGATATAGTTATCTTTATAGAATATTCTAAGGTTTCTAGGGTACCTTACTCTATAAAAGGAACATAGGTACGATGACATTCATGTACCTCATTCAAGTCGATTAATAATAGAATCGAATAGTTAAAAGTAATTATGTTCTTCTGTGCTTTATAAGTTAGATTACACATAACTTATTTAGCTTGACTAAGAGTTCTCAAAGTGTTTTAGTTTGATTACAAACTACTATACTTGTTCTTAACAGAATATAGATCCAATCAAAGGGATCAACAGGCACCTATATGTTGATGTGTGTATTTGTATGTCTTTGGTAAGGAGTAGACATGTTACCTACTTACCTAGACACCTGCATTGTTTGAGATATTGTCATGACATTGTGTCACCCATTTATGATATTTCCATTTCATTTAGTTATCTCTATAGACACGTTATTGTTGTGATGATATCCATACGTCGCGCCAAATATTCCACCCTGGTGGGGTGTGACAGAATTGTACCAGTGCCAATGGTTATAGAGAATTAGGTTGCCTAGTCTCGTAGCCTAGTCTATAGCTTAAGGGTCCCAGCATATATGCGTCATAGGAGTATGTGCGCATTATATTAATTGAAGTTTTTCGGGATGTTATTGGTTTTTATTTGCTATTTTTTGTTGAGTTATGACTAATATGGATTGAACCATAGTCGTTCATACTTAGTCACTTGTTTTTCTTGAAATTTAGGCTAGTATGGATTAAACCATAGTCGTTCATACTTAGCCACATGTTATGTTCTTTTCGAGTTTTGACTAGTGCGGGTTGAACCATAGTCGTCTACGCTAGTCATGGTTGTATTTTGTGTAAATTGTACATTATAGTACATAACTTGGTAAATGGTAGTTTCCGTCTTTTGTGTATTTTCACAAACATTGTTAAGTTATTTTGTGCACCTGATGTATAGTGTTTTTCTTTTGATATTTAAGTCATGTTCTCTAAGAATTGTATGGTGATTCAAGTTACTAGGAGTAGGTGGATATGAAGGATTTTTAGTTGTTTCTACTTTTATGGACAACATGACTTATAACAGATTATGAAGTTGTTTTGGAGTTTGTCTATGCTGTTTTAGCTAGACTATGGATTTATGTATTCCAAGAGTTTGACTATGTTATTTTAATAGATGGTGTTTTGGACCTTATTTGTTATGTGGTTATGAGCTTATGTGAGTATATGGATTTATGTGTTATATGTTGTATTGATTCTTATAAGTGTCATCATAGGAGGGAGTTCATTGAGGAAAGGGTAATTGTATAAGTATGCTACCAACATAGTTATACAAGTACCACAACTTCAATGGGTTCCTAAGTATGATTGCATGAAAGAGGGTTAGTACATGATTGTATATGATGAGATGTGGATTTTGGGTATATGTATAATATATGGGTTTATGTAACGGTTGCCTACGATATGGCTATTTTTAGAGTGTGTTATATGTTTTGGGTTATAGTCATGTTGTGTGATTATGGGGTCACACGATATGGACTGGTTTTCGTGATGGGTTTTATGCCTTGTTGTACGATGGTGATTACTCGTATGGAAAAACGAGTGTATGACGCGATTGATTGATCTGACATGCATGGTAACGAGTATGTTTTGGATGATTTAATAGGTATATATATATATATGCGGATGTATATATACTAGTATGTGTTAAGTTATGATATATGGTCATTCAGTAGTTATTATAACTTGAACGTACCTTGTGTTTGCTCGTTTTTATGGTGCTGGAGTTTGATGGAGTTCCAACGGCGTTTTGAGTCTTTTGATGTGTGTCTACATACGGGTATGTATTTTAATTAATGAGAACTACTAAATTTTCTTACAAATAAGTCTGGCTAATTATAGGAAAACAATTTTGAAAATAATTTGTAAGTGTATGGTATGATATCGTGACTTTCATATCTTTTTTTAAATTTGTGGTAGTAAGTTATAAAAAAATTGTCTTGAAAATAATTGGATTAGTTTTCTAGGTAACATGTGATAATACATTTTAAAGGGTGAAGAAATTTTACAATAATTTTCTTAAGTGGAATTAAAATTTTAGAAGTACTTAACTAGACGGAAAGAGTAAAAAGGGAGATTTTATTATATTAATGATAATAATAACACCACACCTTGTATACGTGTAATAGATTAGTTATAACCAGCCTAAATGGATTATATAAATAATAATAATAATAATAATAATATAGAATAAAATGAAAGAAAAAAAATACTATATTTTATAAACATGTACTGGTTTCATAATAACAAGCGAAGTAAGTTTTATATGAGTAAACAAGATAATGGTTAGAATAAGATTGTAGTATACTAACTAGTTGGTATATTTGATAAAATAATTAAGATAAAAGATGAGTTTATGGTTAAAAATGAGTATGATTGATTTTAGTAGTATTGAAGTTTGGTTCTTATGAGAAGTAACTAATTGGGACGAAAGTTTAAAATTTTCTAAAGTATCAAAATTTGGTAATACTAATCGTGACGAGTCTAATTTTTCGTTGTTGGCACACTCCATTGATCTTTCGGATTACATTGTTTTGTTTTCAGTTGTTTTGGCTACGGTTCGTTTTACCCTATATTTTATTTTGGGACTCGATTGTTTAGAATTGTTTTGGTACACGTCATGATTTAGTTATGCGATTGTGGAAATGTTAGGATGAGAGGATAGAGTCGGGTAGTATTACTTATGGTTAGATATGAGAATGGAGAGATGTATTTTGGTTTAAAGGTTGTGTTGAATTAATGATTAAGATTTGTGGAGTTTTGAAACTTAGATTGGTTACGGGAATAAGGGAGTAAGTAAAGTTAGTTGACTGGACGTGGGAACAAGATGTCATGCTATGAGAAGTTGGTTGAAGTACCATTAGGAGATTGATGAAAGTACTAGCGGATGTGAGGGTAGAGTAGAAAGTTTCTACTAATGGAAAGATTGGGCAAATAACACGCTAGGGAATTGATATAATTATGGAGGCAAGGTAGTAGTAGAAACGTGAAGGAAAACATAGATGTGAAAGAATGATTGGTAGGAAGCTGATTAATGGTGAAGTACACCAAGTAAGGAAGAGTTATCCATTGAGGGGTTGAAGTACCTTTAGAAATATTGTGGTAGATGAGTTGAATTTAGAAGCTACTACGTAGTGTGAAGTTCCTAGGTAACATCATGGAGACAAGAAGGAGTGCGTGAAGAGTTACATTGTGAAGCAAGGAGTTGAAAGGAATATATGTCAGCTGCAAGAAGGATGCAAGAGATTTTATAGGAGTCACAGAAGTTGCAAGGACTGGAAAGGTGACAAGCACTATGATGGGAATCTTCTTATGGTTCGTGACGAAGAAGGACAGATCGAGTACCAGAGTGGAGTTACAAAGAGTTGAAACAATAGATCGTGATGGAGTGACTTTATAACATGGGAGATTAAGAACTCGTGGAAGTAACAAGGGGAGTCGAGAGACTACACAAAGATAGAATTTCGTGGCAATAAATATCGAGGGATGAGTAGTGAAGATGAGCTGAATAAGTTCGTGGAGAAGTGATTAGAGGGTCCGTCTAGTAAAGGTGTTTATGAAGGATCTTTGGAAGAGACAGTTATGCATTATCCAATGCACTAACTATTTCCATAGAGTTGATTAATTGATTGTGAAATTTTGGTTGGACATGATAGTGAAGGAATTAGGGATAACCTTCGAAGGATAGAACCAAGTAAAGGAAGAAATGTAGCTAATTGTCTTAGAAAGAGTTAAATATGTTCAAGAGTAAGTTGAGTATAAAGGATCACTAAAAATATTTCATTGAGGAAAGTGAGAAAATAAGTGTATGGGTGCTACTAATGAGCTATCCAAATTTAATGGAAGTAGTTGTAGCATGGGTTTGGATGGCAGTTGACAGAACTAACTAATGAATATGTGAAAGACCGTCATAGGTCACTTTTGTAAGAAAACTGGAATTTTTAAGTGGTTTGGGTACAGACTAAAGGGATTGGATGAACATGATTGGATATGAGTATATCCGGCTAATTGGAGATGGATGGACGAAGTGAGAAAGGAGTCGTGTTGAGAGCTTGGGGGACTAATTTAGAGGGAGGTGGAAAACTCGTTAGCGATGTCTGAATTTTCATATAATGATAGTTATCATAATAGAAGTCGATGAATGCCATTTGAGGCACTATATGGATGGATAGGGTGAGTTGTCCTTATGGTGGACTAAAATTGGTGAAAGAGACTACTAATGTAGTAATGGTGTTTGTGGAAAGGAAGAGAGCAACAAGAGATGCAATGTTGAAAAGGAGGAAACCACTAGAGTTTAGTGACAAAGTTATGTAGGAATTTCACCCATAATAACGGGTGGTATGTTTTGGTAAAAAGGGAAAAGTTGATGTCGAGTTTCGTAGGTCCATTTATGATCTTTAGAAAGATCGGACCAGTAGCTTATGGGTATAGAATTATCTGGGGAATTAAGTGGTGTACATGATATATTTTATGCATTGAGATTTGGGAAATGTGGTTTGATAATGCATATTTACATATACGGTTATTCGAGATTTGTGATAATAAGAGTCTTTGATATTCAAAGAGTCATTTGTAAGATTTATGGACTGTGAGGTCAAGAGTTTGAGAATGAAGTTAAATATTTTGGTTAATATATCTAGTAAATTGAGTCATGAACTAAAGTTCGCGTGGAAATGAGAGGAGTTCTTTTAGAACAGGTATCGTCATGTGATTTGTTGATTGATGTGACTGATCCTAAGGAGTAAATCTCGGGACGAGATTTCTATTAGGAGGTAGTGATGCGACAACCACGGTTTTGAGGTTCGTCACTTAGTTTTATTTTGTGCATATTTCGTGAAATTACGTGTCTTTATGTGTTTATGTGTTATGTGGTGTGAATAGAGTGTGGTTTGGACATTATTTTCGGGTACGGGGTACCCTGTGAGTGAAACGATGTGTGATGTTTTCATGTTCATGAGCTTACATAGTAGTGGCTATGAAATATGATGGTGTTATTTAGTGGTTTTACGTATACGTATATGTATTATAGAAAATCGTATGTTTACGATTTAGGGTTATGCATTTAGGGGTCTCAGATGAGGCATTTAGTCACGGGAATAATTTACGGGGTGGTTTTAATTCATTTAGGACTTAATTATATAGTTTATTTCATATTCTAAGAGTTTTTATAAAACTGTATATTTTTACGTCTTTTACGGTATACGCGTAAATTTGACTAGTTTTACGGTTTTGAGGTTTTGGAGGTTTTAGGAGCTGAAATAAATTAATGTAACATCTGGTAATATTAATAGTACCAAATATAATTATAATTAAAAAAAGAGAAAAGTCGGTTATACCGACGGTATAAGGAAAAAAAAGGGAAAATGAGCCAAAAGACCCAAGTTTAGCCCAATTTGGAAAAAAGCCTTTTGTAAACCCTTTAAATAAAAATCTTATATCATAAAATTCAGTTTTTACTCTTTTTCTTCTCTTAGCCGAATTTATATGATCCCTAATTTAGGGTTTCACCAAAAATATTTTTCTTGAAGGTTTGAGGTAAAAATCTTGATTTAATTCTTATAGTTTTCATGTTTTTTTATCATTAAGGCTTCAAGTTTTATGTAATCAATTTATATGATGGATTAGGGTTATTAATAGATCTATAATTAAGGTTTTTATAACAATTAACATGATTAGGATAATGATTGGTGATAATTAGTAATGTTAATTAGGGTTTAATCATGTTTAAATTCGTTTTTAAAAACTGGGCAGAATTTTTTGGTCCATTGTTTTGATCATATCTAGAGTTCTACAAAATTTTAATTTTCGAATCTTATGTCCCTAGAAAGGTAATTGAATAATATTTCAAATTCAAGAAACAAGAACTAAATTGGATGTAGGGAAGTGGAACAAAAACAGGTTAAATCAGTCGGGTGTCAAAACCGTTTTTGGATCAGCCTGTTTTCATTTTATGTTTTGAAGTGTTTGGGGTACTTAGGGTTATAATTGGAGCTTAAAATGAACATAAGAATTAGATTATATCTTAAATAAAATATCTGGAGACGGGCTATGCAAATAGGATAGGGTAAGACCTTATGATCATAACAAACATTTCATATGTTCAAAAACGGTAAAATCTGGATAGGCGAAAGTATAAGTTGTATATCTGGGACTTAAGATTAGCTTTGATGTTGGGGAAAGGGCTGAGATTTTAGTTAACACATACTATAATTTTATGGGGTTTTCATAGAAGGAATGTGGTTTAGTTTTGGTGGGCGTTTGGCTCATAATACGGAGTGTGAAAAACGGGACTGTTTTGGGTTAAATGTTAACGGGACGAGTTATGAACTAAACTAAGTTAAGGGCTTTATAGAGGGGTGTAATGAGATGCTTATAGAATATAAATGGGCTTAAGTTGTAGTAGAAGGTTAGATATCCATCATAGATTGATGAGCCATTTTGGTATGTGGTTCATGTCTTGATTGTATATGTTTGTGTGTTTAGATTTTGCTAGAGCGCGGATACTTGGAGAAGCATGTTCAGGTGAGTTTCATAGTCTCATATCTTTTAATGATTTTTACTTCCATATGGGATGGAAGAGACACTATATGGTTTTGTAAATAATGTTGTGAATGTTTGTATGGTTTGTGATGGACTTGTGTGTACACTTATGTGATTAACTGTTATGTGATTCTTGATTATGTTTATGATTTGGATCGGGGGACACGTACCGTCTCAGTTATTGTGGTTTGACTTGGTTCCAATGGGATGTTGACAAGGCGGCGCCTTAGGATTGGTTCATAGGTGTATGGTCGCCTATGGGACCTTGGTGATTGGCAAGGCTTGGAGCCTTGGAATTGTGGTGAATGGTTAAATGTTGAATGTTAGTTGTTAATGCATAATTGTAGCACATTGTCCATATGTTCTTTTATTGATGGTTGTTATTCACAGCTTATAACTGATTTGGCGTTGGAGTCTAAACCTATGACTCTCACCAACTTTATTGTTGACATGTGTAGTGTCTCTTTCAAGTGAGAATGTGGTTAAGCGTGAGAATAGGAGTGGCTAGCTTTGGAGGCTTAGGATTGCATTTGGAGGAACCCCTTTTCCTCTTAGCCTTTATTTTATGTTTGAATAAGTGATACGTTGTGGACACCTATATGTTGATGTGTGTATTTGTATGTCTTTGGTAAGGGATAGACCTGTTACCTACTTACCTAGATGTCTGCATTGTTTGAGACATTGTCATGACATTGTGTCACCCATTTATGATATTTTCATTTCATTTAGTTATCCCTATAGACACGCTATTGTTGTGATGATATCCATACGTCGCACCCTATATTCCGCCATGGTGGGGTATGACATTATAACCTAAGTATTTTATTAGACTTAATTAAATTAAACCATGACTTAATTAAATTAAATTGTATAAGGTAAAATTTATTAATTTAACCATGACATTTTATTAATTAATAAACCATGCATTTTCATTATTAATTAATAATCACTTTAACCTAAGTATTTAATTTAATAGACTTTACTAATAAAATATCATGAGTTGTAACTTATGACTAATAAGCACTAGCTTATATTTTAGACTTATTAATTCGGCTTATTTCTATTTATGGAAACTTTCTATTTCAGGAAACTTATTATTTTTGGCAAATTTATATTTTTAGAAACTTACTATTTTTGGAAACTTTCTATTTTTTGAAACTTTCTATTTTTAGAAACTTTTCATTTTTGGAAACTAGCTATTTTTAGAAAGTTACTTATTATGACACTAAAAGTGTAGTAATACAAGAATACATGAAATACATAATCATAATACATGTAAAACATGAATAAATACAAGATAACATTTAAAACACTAAAACATGACAAAAACATATAAAATAAGCTAAGAACACATAGAATCAGTAACACACTCAGTAATCAGACAACTCATACACGTCTCTTATTTATGTAGTATCCGCGAAGTCGGAGTATATCGTTCAGCTTTCCTTCTAGCTTCACTACTGGACATAAGGTACGGATATTCCGTCCTTCAGTATGGACATTCCTTCGTATGTATGATTAGGATTCCCCGTTTGCAGTCATCTGTTTTTACCAATTATTTTATATGTTTTGAATGCTTATGTTTTATTTTAAATGTTGATCTATATATACATGCATGCCAGTTCATCTAGTTATGGAGGTACCATAACCATAACATTGGAGGCACCAGTGTTATGACTTCCCCACGACAAAGTGATTGCTCGTGGCGTCCCTTTCAGTTTGGCCATTTATTTGTATTATCATGTGGGGTGTATGGGTGCATCCTAGTTAAATGTTTTTAGGATTTTTCATGGTGAATATGGTGTGTGCCTTGCATCCTTCACAAGGAGTTGATACCTCCTACCCAGACCAGTATAATTAGAGACAACCCCTCTAATTGCACGATGAGGTCACCTGTAACACCCCACTTTGATAAGTGGGCCGTTACGCGTAATTATGGCGTGTCATCAAAGCATGCAAGGTAATATGTATTAAAACATACATGACCATAGGAAAAACTGGAATCAAACATCGATTCCCAAACACTAGCCCAACACATAAATAAAGTAAATGAACTAGGAAAGACTAAACAAGCATAAGTATATGGGGAAAAAAGGAGAAGAAGTCTACGACAGCTTCCATCCTATGCACTTCCTCCAAATGCTCGAGTCCGTCCTTAGGTACCTGCCGTTTTGGGACATGGAAAGGAAAGTAACGGCTGAGCATAACGCTCAGTGCATGGATATATGACATAGTACGAATGGCTGAACATAAATAAGACTAATAGCAGAGGAATAGCATAAGTTCTAAGCAATCTGGATTCATGTTCATAAAACTGGTTTTATAGTTTGAAAAGACTTATGTTTCTATGAAAATCTGTTTTAATTAGCCAAATAGCCCATATAGGTCATGAGGTTCCACCGTGCATGAATACTTGTAGGGGAGACCTCGTCATGCAATTAGAGGGGTTGCCTCTATTTAATTAGTTTGGGTAGGAGGGATCAACTCCTAGTGAAGGATGCAAGGCACACATCGCATTCACTCTGATGACACTGCTAAACATGTAACTAGGATGCACCCATACGCCCCACATGATAATAATATATAATCGCCAAAAACTGAAAAGGGACGCTACGAGCAATCACTCCGCCGTAGGGAAGTCATACACTGGTGCCTCTAGTGTTATGGTTATGGTACCTCCATAACTAGGTGACACTAGTCATGCATGTATATGGCTTAGGATCTTAATCTAACATATGTATCAAACATATAAAACAAATACTAGGAAAACAGTTGGCTACAGACGGGGAAATCCTAATAAGGAAAGAATGTCCATACTGAAAGGACAGGAAATCCGTACCTTAAGTCCAGTGAACGAAGAAGACGAACGGACGAGAGTCCTACTTCGATCTCACTAATGCTACATAAATAGTATACGTATATAAATATTTTGATTACTGAGTACGTAACTGGTTTTATCATGTCTTAACTTGTTTTATATGTTCATGTCTTGTTTTACTGATTTTAACGTTATGATGTGTTTATCATGTATAGTGTATATTCTGATTTAGTATTACTTGCATTTCTTGTATTATTATACTTGTGTAATAATAAGTAACTTTCTAAAAGTAGCAGGTTTCATAAAATAGAAAGTTTCCAAAAATAGAAAGTTTCCAAAAATAGAAAGTTTGCAAAAATAGATTAACTACTTAAAATATATTAGTTTCTAAAAATAGAAAGTTTCCAAAAATAGTAAGTTTCCTAAATTAGAAAGTTTCCATATTTAGAATTAACTGAATTAATATCATAAGTCATGTAGTTATAGTATAGTTTATTAATAATATTTTGTTCATTAAATAAACTATAGGTTATAAAATTTAATTAAATATAAGCATGATTTTAATAAAATTAAAGTGTATAAAATACTTAGGTTAAATCATGTATTAATACTATATTAATATAACCTAAGTCATGATTATTAATTAATTTTATGTCATGTTTAATAATTAATTAATACTATAATGTAAAACAATTAATTAAATACTTAGGTTAAAACATGTATCATTTAATAATAATATTAGTAATAACCTAAGTTTCATGTTTAATTAAATTAATTATAAGTCATGAATTAATTAATTTAATTATCTTGTAAAAATAATACACTTGTTAAATTAATTAGACTTGTAAAAATATTCATGAACCGAACCCGTATAATTAACTAATTAAACATGTCGTGAACCGGACCCGTGAACCGATCCGAACCAAACCCCAAAAACAGTGGCAAACCGGCTTGAACCGGTTGCCCCTCCTTTCGGTATGCTACCATTGGCTGTGTGCCGATGGTCTTGCTTCCCGGCTAGCCGCTGACAACACAAGGGATCCCACCGGATGTGTGCCGGTGGCCCCTGCTGCCTACGCTGCGGTTCCCCTGCTTTCCTAAAATAGCCACCTGCTTAAGCCGGCGGTGGGGCTGTTGCTGTCGAGACAAACCGAAACCACAAGGACACCCCCGACGCATGTCGGGGTGCCTTGTCCCTGCTGTCGACCGAATCTAAACACCACCAAGACCTAGGTCTTGGTTGGTGGTGCGAACCAAACGACACCGAGAGCCTTGTGGCTCTCGGTTTATGTGGCGGCCGAAACAAACAACCTGAAACAACCCTTAATTATTTACCCATGATCCTATGACATGTTTTTATCATGTTTTATTTAATTACATGTTCATGTTTATGATTAATTAGATAAAAGAAAAAAACAAAAGGGTTACGGATTACCAAAACACTTAGAATGAATAAATCTTGAATACACGAACACACTCGTAAGATTTCTTGAACAAAATCAAACAAACACCCTTGTGGTGTGTTTTTTTCTCCAGCCTAAGGAGAGAGAGAGAGAGAGAGAGAGAGAGAGAGAGAGAGTTTTAGTGTTTTTGATCTTTATGAAAAACTCTGTAATGTTTATGTTTCCTTTATTTATTTCTTACTAAAAATAAATGGGTTGGGCCTTTCTCTTCTCCTTGTTGTCGCGGCTATGAGGGCCCACTAAGGGAAACCCGAAGCTTTTCTCGTGTCTATTTTATTACATGTTTGTGTGTTCGTGATTACGTGTTACGTCTAATTATTCATGTTATTTATAATTACTTGTACGTAACGATATTTATCGTATTAATAATATACGTAAATACTTAATTATATATTCATGATTCTTACGTTCATGATTTCATGTTCGTGATTATAATTATTACTGATAATAATTATCCTGTATTTACATGTACTTAATACTTGTCGTAAATATAATAAGTACATAACTTCTGAAATTCCTAATCGTGACACGTGTTCAAGCTATAAAAGGAAAGCTTTAAAATGTACGTACGTTACTAAGGGTACTATTCATTGTAAAAGCATGCAGGTTTTACAACTCTTCCCCCTTAAAAAGTATAATTTGTCCCCGAATTATAGATAAAATAAACTGAAAGAACATGAACGCGACATGACTGAAAAGGACATGGAACGTGACGTGCCTGAAAAGAACATAACTGAATTATGGAATGATGAGAGGATTAAATCCGGATGGAATCGTCCATTTCCAAGTGGCTTCCCTCTCGGAATGGTTCCTCCACAAGATCTTGACACAAATGATAAATCTTGGTCCTCCTAACCTTGACTTGAAAATACATAAGAGTTCATGGTTATCAACGTAAGATAGATCCCCTGAATTTGATCGAGGGAATAAGGATTAACGTGCAAGGGTAACTGAAATGATATGATGCAAAATAACCCCAACTAACTGATAATAGTAACATCTTAGCAATGATGCACGAGACATACTGAAACATAGTACGTGAACAATTGTGAATATGATACGTGAAGAATTATGAACGTGATACGTGGAGATATGGTGAGTGTAATATGAGAAAACATATGGTGATCAATGATACGTGTAACATATCGTGAACGTCATATGAGAAACGTGGAATGAACACGACATGTGAAACATATCGTGAACATGGAATATGATGGCGGTAACGCCAAATGCTATAAGGTGAGACGTGGAATATGACGTGAAACGTCTGTCTGAGGATAGAGAGTTATACTAAACTTGAGTCTGGTCTCTCAAGTTCTTACAAAACTTTCCAGAATGAAAATGAGCGTAAAATCGTAAGCCAGGATACGATCATGGACGTGAATAATGTCATGAACGTGAGTGTGAAAGCAAGTCATAAAATTAGAACAAGGACGTGAACGTAACTAAGGAGCATAATTGTGAACCTTTGTCTGACCCGTTAGCTGAGGGATTACCAAGTGATCGGATGAGCCTTGGCTGGAACATGTCCGATCAATCTGCTGACTCTGAAATCCTTGCGGATGTAAGGATTCTGCAGACTTGGTCAAACTTTTGACGATAACCCAGATAGCATCATGCTTCTTCTGAGTTTGCATTAATCTGGTAACCAAAATCCATGGAGATCTTGTCCTATTTCTGTTCACAATTTCAGATGGTGGAAGAAAAAAAACATCTCAGTCTATTGGTGTTCTATCTTAGCCTGTTAGTATGACAGGTACTTAGATATGTACATAAATGTATCTTACTTCATAGAAACTAGATACGTAGAAGTTTGCAAAACTATGAGTCCCCTAAGTTAGACTTTTCTTAGCGTATGATTTTCTTGGAACACCTAACATAGTGTAGGGTTCTCACCTTTACGCATAAGCTGAGTCATGGTAAGATTAACCGTGAGAATCCATGTGATTCAGCGTGTCACTATAATCAACCAGAATTTATATTGGAAAATTTCATGGAGAAATTTCTCTTGTCATAGAATTTGAAACAGAGTGCAACTATGGTCTTCCTGCTCTTCTCTAGACTTAGAGAAAATCAGGTTGTCCTCGATGAAAACACTGATGAATTTGTTTATAAGTTCATGGAAACTCAATTTATTAAGTCAATAATGCTGCTGGAGCATTTATGAGACTAATACAAAATCATGAATCTAGCATGACCGAGTCGTGTACGAATAGCAGTCATGGAAATGTCTTGCTCTTTCACTCGTCAGTGATGGCAGTGATTGAGTCGTTTTCGTACACCCGAAAGGTTATCGTAGTTCCGGCGAAGTGTGAATGGAAATCCACGTTTATGTCTCAAGTTTGATGCTCGAATAAAAAAGGTTTTGATTTTAATATTTAAATCTACTAATTTTAATACTAAATATTAAAATATATAAAAGCAATAAGGATGAAAATTAAACTTACAATTATAAAGCGATATATCTAAAATAAGAATGATGACAATAAAAATGCTAAACTAAACAAGCATAATTAAAACTATATATTTGAGCTAATGAAATAAAGATAAAGGAAACGAACCCGTATGACGAACCGGATACGCCGAGCTAACATAAAACATAAAACCTTAACGATAATTAAGATAAATGACATTTTAAATTTTATAAAAAACTATTTTTATTTAAAATCTAAATTTTTTTAAAACTAATATTTAAGAAAAAAAAACAAACTATTTTTTTTTAGAGTAAAAACTAATTTTTGAGGTTAAATAAATTTATTTAAGAAAAAGTTGAAAACTAAGTAAATGTTTAAAAACTCTAATAGTTAAACTAATTTTAAATCTGACATTGATAACAATTAAGCAAAACATATAAAGAAAAATACTCTAGCACATTCGTAAAACTTGAGATATGAAAGTATAAGCTGAGGGGTTCAAACGTAATCTCTATTGTTCTTTTATTTTCAAAATTGTTTTATTCCCATTTCTTTTGGAACATCACTGTTAACAACAACTCCAAAATCAACCAACTTATCTAGACTTATAATAAAAAAAACAGCTCGGATAATCTTTCTATCTCCGAATCTTGCTAATAATCGCTAAGACCACAAACCTACGAACATCAAATCTGAATTTGAATCTCTAACTGAAAATAAACAAACTTCGAATTCATCTTAAATATTCAAATTAATAAACCCACTTTCGTCAACGATAATCTACGAAAATAATACATAAATAAAAACGAGAGAAAGAAAGACAGGAAAATGAAATATATATAACAAAAGCTGTGTTTTAAAATTAATACCTGGATCCCTACCTACAAACAATATATAAGATATGAAAAAGATTTGTTTTATAAATCATCCACTGAAGATGCGCTATTTTTTTCTAATCCTACGCTACCAACAAAACAAAAAAAAAAACAAAAAAAATGAAAGCAGCAAAGGCTGCGTTTTTATATCAAAGATGGGGTAACCCTCCAAAAAGAAATAAGATAATGAAAGCTTATTTCCTACGCTACTCTTCCCCACTTTTTAAATGATCTGATCATTTTTTTAAGGCCTTTCTTGCATCACTTATAAGGCTGCTGGGCCTTTTTACATCAGTTGGGCTAAGTTGGTTTTGTTGTATTAATGGGTCGGTTCGACCCATTTAAATGGTGTCGGGCCGGCCCAATAAAATACGAATGCACCGTCAAACTCGATTTTCCGCGCTTTCTCCATTTCTCGTGCTCGTCTTTGCTCTTTTTCTTCTTTTTAGCTCATTTTCTTTAATATTCGTACCTACAATAATAAATAGCAAATATAAACGATATATGTACTAAAAATACATTTTTGCTATTTATTATGCGAAAAATGAAGGGTTATTTGTACTAAACACATGAATAATCACGTGTTCAACACACCCCTACACTTAAAACATTGCTTGCCCCCAAGCAACTATCATCACAAACGTTAAATCCAAAAACAATTAAAAAACTACTTTATTCGAAATTGTTTTTTTTTTTTTTGTATAAAAGAAAAATAAAAATTCATAGTGACCCGCCATGCTCGACTTTTTATTCAAGATATAAGGATCATAGAACGGGAAACACGCAAACTGGGTGTCGCCAGGGAATAAAGATCGTAATCCTCTTTTTATTACTCCCAACTAAGCTAAAATTCCTTGTGCAAACGTTTGTCAAAATTCTAACACTACTTATAATAATAACCTATGTAAAAATAACTTTACACTCCTATAATTATAAAGACTAGGCAAGCGTGTTCTTTTTCAAAATTTTGATCGTTCAAATCGACATTTGTTATGGTTGCTAATCATCTAAGTGGAATATTAGACTCACCAAAAATTACGAGATTTAAGATTCAAAAATGGCCTTTCCCATGTAGCGGCTTTCTTCTCGGGACGTCCCAACCTAATCGGTTAAGTGCCCGGGCTTTTGACACCCCACGGAGAATAGTACCGGGATCGGCGGGATTTTGAGATCAAAGATCTTGAAATCACCGCTAAGCTAATAAAAGACACTTAGATGAAAAACAACGACGGTAATTAGAGAATGAAGATTCAAAGGAGAGATCACTCCATGTAGCGACTTTCTTCTCAGCTTATCCTTTAGCAAAGCTTAGAAGGCTAGGTTTTTACACCCTTGAGAATAGTATCGGAGCTCACGGGACCTTTGACATCTACATTCTCAATTACCGTCTAAACTCTTATAAAAAAAATTGAGGAATTCTAGTTCAACTTCGGATTTAAATTTGAGAAAAAGCAAGTTTCTCACAATTATAATTGAAGCAACAAAACATAAAACTCTTATTCATATTTTTTTTTCTTGCTTTTTTTTCTCTTTTTTTTTCTTCAAATATTTTTTTTTCTTTTTTTTTTCTTGCTTTTTTTTCTTTTCTTTTTTTTCATTTTTTTTTCATTTTTTTTTCAACATATTTATTCACGCAACATTATTTGAAATTTAAGAAAGTATGCTTTCACTCAAATTTAAATAAAAAGTTGAACTAGGACTCTATGAAAATGGCATAAGAATTTATTTTTGCATAACAACACAATTTTTAACGTTCAAAGGCTTGAAAAGAAAACACACTTATTTAGTCTAATTATAATCTAGGAGGAAAAAGCCACAGGTTACTCATATAAGCTCTAAAGAGAACCAACTACTCCACGTTTAGCATTTTTATTTGCATAATTCCTAAAAGCTTAGTCTAAAAGTTAAGGGAGCAGCCAGATCAACACTCAGGCAGAGTCAGGATCCCCTTTGATCTAGCCTACGGGACAAGTCAATCACGCACGGTCAAAAACGTTTTATTATTTTTAATAAAATAAAATAAAATAAAAACAGACATTTGATCAAAATAGGATGCAAGAGGGCAAACAAGTAGGCATGAATATGATCCATATGATATAAACCCCCTACACTTAGAATCGAACATTGGCCTCAATGTTCAAAAGTGATAAGGTGCTACCCCTACACTTAAGAACACAAAAGGCTAATGCTAGAATTCCAAGTGTAAGAAGGAGAACACAATCAAATATGTATGGATAAAGATGAGAACTGAGTACTCCCCTGATATAGACATGAAGATCGATCGGAGACTGAATGAAGAAGATGATGGAAAACAACAACATCAACCCTCTGAAAGTCTTCTCGATCCAAGGGAACCTGCACACAAAACAAAAACCAACAAGCACACATGGAGAGAAGCACACGCCCCTACACTTATGTTAGAAAATAAATAAAAAGGATAGATCATCGGGTTGCCTCCCGAGAAGCGCTTGTTTTTGTTAACCGAGTCACGAGCCTGACTCGACCCCGAATTAAATGGTCCATGGGGGAGCAAGAGAATCACCACTGGCTCAAACCAGATATGTCAGGGTCAAAAATCTTATCCTCATTACCGGATGAGAAAAAAGAAGAAGAATCCACAATATAAGTGAAGAAAAGCAGAAGGATTCTTATAACATACGAGAAATAGGTATAAAGGCGATCCTTAAGAATACTCGTCTTCGCCAAGGGCGAGAGGGTGGGAGAAAAAGACATCAAAGTGTCACCCGAGGACACTTTATAGAAACTCAAAGCAAGAGTTGATGGGATAACCGGTAAAACATCACAAGAAATAGCAACATCAACGTCTCCTCCGGGATCAAAACACTCATCCTCATTTCCCGGTATGAAATGAGGAGAGTAAAAGCGATACATCACCCGCTTGGGTGTGCACGCGGTAGGACGGAGTGGCAACATAGTATGAGAAATATCAGAAGACATATCTACCACCCGCGTCACCTCTCCAGACCGAATCAAACGGAAGGTAGGGTCAAATCTCTCCACCTCCTCTACGATGGGAGGTGGCATGGCTAACAAAGAATGCTCATCAATAGCAAGAGAGTCGGAGCTATCAATGTCCTCAATCCCCTCTTCAAAGAGAGGATTCACCTCACTAGAGATGTAGGCGTCATCAAAATCAAATAAAGGGTTCGAATAAATCTTGAAAGTTTCCTTTTGAACTTCTTCATCGGATAGTGACTCGTCATCACTAGAAGTAAAATAATCATCGAGATCAAAAAGGGGATTAGAGAAAGCCAAAGAATCGTCTCCCAAGATGTCGGTGGGAGGTAATGAATCATCACTAGAAAGAGATTCACACTCATCGTCACTATCGGAAGCAACCGTAGGCTCACTTTGGATTAGAATAAGAATCTCATCGCAAGGAATAGTGATAAGACCCTCATCCCCCATGATGAGAGAGGCATCGGTCTCCGTAGTGGAAGAATCGAGAATAGGAGTGGTTGAATCCTTAGGCTCGAGAGCCGGCAAGTCGAGAGAAGGAATTACAATTGCACTAGGACATTGGGCATAAAGATCATTCCAAGAAATAGAATTCTCATCATCATCATCATCATAATAGTAAGAACGCACAAGAGGAGGAGTAGAAGCACTAAGATTAGATACTTGCTCTTGTCGTTGTCGCTCCTTCAATGCATCTCTTAGTTGAATTAAGCCGTCATGAAGTTGCAAAAGAAGGGTTTGTCTTTTGTCATTCAGATTCAAAGAAGGTTGATGATCGAGGGTGTTTTGTGGGGGCTCAAAATTTTGAAAACCGGAATTATAGCACGGATGTGGCTCATAGTAATTCATCGGTTGAGAAAAATTAGAACACGGATTTGGTTCATAATAATCCATCGGTGAAGAAAAATGAGGACATGGATTTGGCTCATAATAATTCATTGGCTGACAATAAGAAGTATCATGAGGGCCCCCACAATGATTGCAACACGGGTATTGAGAAAAACCCGGTGCATGTTGCGGATACGGATCGTCATATGTGGGAGAGTGTGAGATAGTGTCATTAGAGGTGAAGTGTGAATTGGTCCAATTGCAAAATGAACAATGTCCAAATTCGTGATTAGGTATAGCCATACCGCACCGCTCGCATGAACACCAATAACATGATTGACTATCAGACGACCCACACCCTATACAATATGAATCCATGAAGAATTAAAAATAAGAGGGGTTGAGAAAAAGAATTAAACACAATAGAAGATAAAGAAGAATATTTTTTTTTTAACTTTTTTTTTCATTAATATATATATATATATATATATATATATATATATATATATATATATATATATATATATATATATATATATATATATATATATATATATATATATATATATATATATATATATATATATATATATATATATATATATATATATATATATATATATATATATGATATATATAGTAATAAAGACAATAAAATAAAATAAGAAAATATTTTTGATTTTTATAAATTTTATATATTTTTTTGGATTTTTAAATTTTTTTTTTATTATATATATATACAAATACGAAAATAAACTTTCAAAGCGAAAGGATCTTCAAGTCACCAACTAAAAAACACAACGCCAATATCGCTACACACAAAGCCGGCAGCGGCGCCATTTGATTGAGTCATTTTCGTACACCCGAAAGATTATCGTAGTTCCGGCGAAGTGTGAATGGAAATCCACGTTTATGTCTCAAGTTTGATGCTCGAATAAAAAAGGTTTTGATTTTAATATTTAAATCTACTAATTTTAATACTAAATATTAAAATAAATAAAAGCAATAAGGATGAAAATTAAACTTACAATTATAAAGCGATATATCTAAAATAAGAATGATGACAATAAAAATGCTAAACTAAACAAGCATAATTAAAACTATATATTTGAGCTAATGAAATAAAGATAAAGGAAACGAACCCGTATGACGAACCGGATACGCCGAGCTAACATAAAACATAAAACGTTAACGATGATTAAGATAAGTGAGATTTTAAATTTTATAAAAAACTATTTTTGTTTAAAATCTAAATTTTTTTAAAACTAATATTTAAGAAAAAAAAACAAACAAACTATTTTTTTTTAGAGTAAAAACTAATTTTAGAGGTTAAATAAATTTATTTAAGAAAAAATTGAAAACTAAGTAAATGTTTAAAAACTCTAATAGTTAAACTAATTTTAAATCTGACATTGATAACAATTAAGCAAAACATATAAAGAAAAATACTCTAGCACATTCGTAAAACTTGAGATATGAAAGTATAAGCTGAGGGGTTCAAACGTAATCTCTATTGTTCTTTTATTTTCAAAATTGCTTTATTCCCATTTCTTTTGGAACATCACTGTTAACAACAACTCCAAAATCAACCAACTTATCTAGACTTATAATAATAAAAAAAACAGCTCGGATAATCTTTCTATCTCCGAATCTTGCTAATAATCGCTAAGACCACAAAAATTGAAACCACAAACCTACGAACATCAAATCTGAATCTGAATCTCTAACTGAAAATAAACAAACTTCGAATCCATCTTAAATATTCAAATTAATAAACCCACTTTCGTCAACAATAATCTACAAAAATAATACATAAATAAAAACGAGAGAAAGAAAGACAGGAAAATGAAATATATATAACAAAAGCTGTGTTTTAAAATTAATACCTGGATCCCTACCTAGGAATAATATATAAGATATGAAAAAGATTTGTTTTATAAATCATCCACTGAAGATGCGCTATTTTTTTCTAATCCTACGCTACCAACAAAAAAAAAAATGAAAGCAGCAAAGGCTGCGTTTTCATATCAAAGATGGGGTAACCCTCCAAAAAGAAAAATAAGATAATGAAAGCTTATTTCCTACGCTACTCTTCCCCACTTTTTAAATGATCTGATCATTTTTTTAAGGCCTTTCTTGCATCACTTATAAGGTTGCTGGGCCTTTTTACATCTTGTTGGGCTAAGTTGGTTTTGTTGTATTAATGGGTCGGTTCGACCCATTTAAATGGTGTCGGGCCGGCCCAATAAAATACGAATGCACCGTCAAACTCGATTTTCCGCGCTTTCTCCATTTCTCGTGCTCGTCTTTGCTCTTTTTCTTCTTTTTAGCTCATTTTCTTTAATATTCGTACCTACAATAATAAATAGAAAATATAAACGATATATGTACTAAAAATACATTTTTGCTATTTATTATGCGAAAAATGAAGGGTTATTTGTACTAAAAACATGAATAATCACGTGTTCAACAGGCAGCATGATCATGAGTCGATCTTGGAAAAGATTTAGCACTCTATAGTCGGTCATACATAATTTTCAATGCGTGTAGGAGGATAACGGTTATGAAGGGTGATTTGTTTAAATCGACGGTAGTCGACACATAATCTCATGTTATCGTCCCTATCCTAGGAGGTAACTCTGGAATACATGTGGTAAGATTCTGGAATAATCGGCTAGTTATGAGTAAGGGACTTCAGAAATCGTGTCATTAATAATAGCTGGAATCTTCGTAGCCATGGAACAACTAACACGTGCTTGTAAATCATTAATATTTGTACAAAGTGTTTCCTTATGGAAAATCATGCTGAATTTATTCAGGAGCCTGAACATCAATGTACATAATCTGATGTGTATGGCGACTAACCGTAGCATGGGGTGTTGTTCTTAGTCCCTAATCAAATCATATTTAACTCGCATATGTCCAAGATAGTGCGTTAGCAGATTTCATTAGACTGAAGGAAAACCTTCGTATACATGGGTGATACGAATGGCGTCCTTTTATGGTCATGAATATATAAATATGGGTTCAAGAAATGTAAGTGTTATGGAGCAAACGTGACAGATGTCACTGGATGTGTTTTGCCTGTCTCACACAAAACGAACCCTACGTGTCCAAACGCGAGTAATACGCCGGTGATGGTACTGAAATCCTTGTGGCCAGATTAGTACATGGCACAACAAAATGGATATGCCCTTTGGAGGGTATCCTGAATTTCTTTGGGATGTTCCAGAAATGGACGTGAGTCATGTGTCGTGACTCGTGTCTTGGGAAATATACGTATGACATGTATCTTGACTAGTGTCTTGACATGTATCTTCAGAAAATATACGTGAGACATGTGTCTTGAATGATGTCTTGACATGTGTCTCGAGGTGTGAAACAAATAGAACTACAAATATTAAGTTATAATGCCCGAATTGGCGGATCGGTTGGACTGTTTACCCTTGTATTTCTGATCATGTCCGTGGTCGGAGATTCTCTTGCGATTGCTAGGATAGTTGTTGTCACAGTAGTGGTTACTATCATCTTATCTACCAGTTCCATGATAGTCATTTTCATGACTGTGATTCATGTAACTATTCAGCTGAGTGGCCGGCTGGTACCGGTTCTCACTCATATGACTGAAACGACAACTGAATGACGTGTGACATGTAACTAAGAATTAGGGACAATGATTGATGGGAATCGCCTGGTGGTGAAGCATCTTCTCTTCCGATCGCTTTGATCTAACGCCTTTGTCTTCGTCTTGTAAGATCTCCAGGTTGTGAACAGCATCAGCATCTCATGGCGTCTCTAAAAACTATCAGCATCATCAACCTTTAGTAACATCTCCAAGTTATTAGCGGCATCGACAATCTTGTAGAATATCAGCAAGTGGAAATACGCCTGAGATGATTCAGAATCGACTAGGGAATACTCGTGAAGTATTGCAAGTGAAATACACATGGATTAAGGTACGTGTAATACACATGGGATACGGTACATGGAGTACACATGGAATGTACATGAAATGATTGTTATAGGGTCGATCATCTGTCATGATTTTAAAGGAAAATAATTGGTTAAAAGGTTATAAAACCATCATGATAACCTTGCAATGCCAGTATAGACATCATTCTGGTTGCATAGAGAAACGCTAAAGTGTGGTTAATGAAATTCAACGGTGATCTGCCTGAAAGCATGTTTAATGAAAACCAACCATAACTATCATGAAAGCAGGATTAAATGAAATCCAACAATGTCTTGCATGAAAGCATAAACAATAAAAGAGACGTAAGACGTAATCAATCATGAAGACGAAATTATCATGTAGAAACATGAAACAACTTAACATGAAGGAGTATATAACATAATCAACATGAAAATGAAGTTAACCATGATAGTATGAAAAAATACTTGACATAAAGACATAGTAACTTATGAGGGGACATGAAAAAAAACTTATGCCAAATAAATCATGAGAAAAATTTTTATGCATGTAAATAATGCGTGAATGTATGATGCAGTTTATGAAAACCTTTATATGCGCGAGGGTAAACGCCTATGGTCAGTTTACCCAAAAGAAAAGACATGGCGAGGGGACGCCTATGGGTCGGTCCCAAACTTAAACGTTTCAATAAAAGCACATACGACTAAATAGGGCCAGTCCTGTACCAACTGTTACCTACTCATAAACCTGCGACAATGATACATGGAATAAATGAGTGAAACTCAGCTGTCAAAACTTAACAGAAAAAAAATTATGTGATCAATCATGAACTACTTGGGTTCAGTCCACATTAGTCACAGTTCACAAGGAACATCATGCATGAAACAATGACACGTAACTAAGTATGGATGACGATTGTTCATCCATATTATTAAAACAGTGCAGATGAAAACATCAAGGTGAAAACAACAAAGTGCTGAAAACATCAATAGCAGGAATAACAAGCGTTGACTTAGGAAGCTTCTAGTGACTACCCACTAGTCACAGGTCGAGTTTTAGAGCCTACAGGTCGAAGCCTTGTCTCTCATACCATAATTATAACACCCCACTTTGATAAGTGGACCGTTACGCGTAATTATGACGTGTCATCAAAGCATGCAAGGTAATATGTAGTAAAACATATATGACCATAGGGAAAACCGGAATCAAACATCGGTTCCCAAACATAAGCCTAAAACATAAATAAAGTAAATGAACTAGGAAAGACTAAACAAGCATAAATATATGGGGCAAAAAGGAGAAGAAGTCTATGGCAGCTTCCATCTTATGCACTTCCTCCAAATGCTCAATTCCGGCTTAGGTACCTGCCGTTTTGGGACATGGAAAGGAAAGTAACGGCTGAGCATAACGCTCAGTGCACGGATATATGACATAGTATGAATGGCTGAACATAAATAAGACTAATAGCAGCAGAATAGCATAAGTTCTAAGCAATCTGGATTCATGTTCATAAAACTGGTTTTATAGTTTGAAAAGACATATGTTTCTATGAAAATCTGTTTTAATTAGCCAAATATCCCATATATGTCATGAGGTTCCACCGTGCATGAATACTTGGAGGAGAGACCTCTTCATGCAATTAGAGGGGTTGCCTCTAAATAATTAGTCTGGGTAGGAGGGATCAACTCCTAGTGAAGGATGAAAGGCACACATCGCATTCACAATGAGAACACAGCTAAACATGTAACTAGGATGCACCCATACGCCCCACATGATAATAATATATAATGGCCAAAACTGAAAAGGGACGCCACGAGCAATCACTCCGCCGTGGGGAAATCATAACACTGGTGCCTCTAGTGTTATGGTTATGGTACCTCCAAAACTAGGTGACACTGGTCATGCATGTATATGGCTTAGGCTCGTAATCTAACATAAATATCAAACATATCAAAACAGATACTGGGAAAACAGTTGGCTGCAGACGGGGAAATCCTAATAAGGAAAGAATGTCCATACTGAAAGGACGGGAAATCCGTACCTTAAGTCCAGTAAACGAAGAAGACGAACAGAAGAGAGTCCTACTTCGATCTAACTAATGCTACATAAATAGTATACGTATATAAGTATTCTGATTACCGAGTACGTAACTGGTTTTATCATGTCTTAACTTGTTTTATATATTCATGTCTTGTTTTACTGATTTTAACGTTATGTTGTGTTTATCGTGTATTTTGTATATTCTGATTTAGTATTACTTGCATTTCTTGTATTATTATACTTGTTGTGTAATAATAAGTAACTTTCTAAAAATAGCAGGTTTCCTAAAATAAAGTTTCCAAAAATAGGAAGTTTCCAAAAATAGAAAGTTTCCAAAAATAGATTAACTACTTAAAATAGATAAGTTTCTAAAAATAGAAAGTTTCCAAAAATAGTAAGTTTCCTAAATTAGAAAGTTTCTATATTTAGAATTAACTGAATAAATATCATAAGTCATGTAGTTATAGTATAGTTTATTAATAATATTATGTTCATTAATTAAACTATAGGTTATATAATTTAATTAAATATAAGCATGATTTTAATTAAGTTAAAGTGTATAAAATACTTAGGTTAAATCATGTATTAATACTATATTAATATAACCTAAGTCATGATTATTAATTAATTATTTATCATGTTTAATAATTAATTAATACTATAGTGTAATTAATTAAATACTTATGTTAAAACATGTATCATTTAATAATAATATTAATAATAACCTAAGTTTCATGTTTAATTAAATTAATTATAAGTCATGAAGTAATTTATTTAATTATCTTGTAAAAATAATACACTTGTTAAATTAACTAGACTTGTAAAATATTCATGAACCGAACCCGTATAATTAACTAATTAAACATGTTGTGAACCAGACCCGTGAACCCGTGAACCAATCCGAACTAAATCCCTAAAAACAGTGGCAAACCGGCTTGAACCGGTTGCCCCTACTTTCGATATGCGGCCACCGGTTGTGTGCCGGTGGTCTTGCTTCCCGGCTAGGCGCTGACAACACAAGGGTTCCCACCGGTTGTGTGCCGGTGGCCCCTGCTGCCTGCGTTGCGGTTCCCCTTGCTTTCCTAAAATAGCCACCGGCTTAAGCCGGTGGTGGGGCTGTTGCTGCCGAGACCAACCGAAACCACAAGGACACCCCCAACACATGTCGGGGTGCCTTGTCCCTGCTGTCGACCGAACCCAAACACCACCAAGACCAAGGTCTTGGTTGGTGATGCGAACCAAAGGCTCTCGGTTTGTGTGGCAGCCAAAACAAAAACCCCGAAACAACCCTTAATTATTTACCCATGATCCCATGGCATGTTTTTATCATGTTTTATTTAATTACTTGTTCATGTTTATGATTAATTAAATAAAAGAAAAAAACAAAAGGGTTACGAATTACCAAAACACTTGGAATGAATAGATCTTGAATACACGAACACACTCGTAAGATTTCTTGAACAAAATCAAACAAACACCGTTGTGGTGTGTTCTTGCCGCCGACCTAAGGAGAGAGAGAGAGAGAGAGTTTTAGGGTTTTGATCTTTATGAAAAACTCTGTAATGTTTATGTTTCCTTTATTTGTTTCTTACTAAAAATCAAATGGGCTGGGCCTTTCTCTTCTCCTTGTTGTCGTGGCTATGAGGGCCCACCAAAGGGAAACCCGAAGTTTTTCTCGTGTCTATTTTATTACATGTTTGTGTGTTCGTGATTACGTGTTACGTTTAATTAGTCATGTTATTTATAGTTACTTGTACGTAACGATATTTATCGTATTAATAATATACGTAAATACTTAATTATATGTTCGTGATTCTTACGTTCATGATTTCATGTTCGTGATTATAATTATTATTGATAATAATTATCGTGTATTTACATGTACTTATGTTGGAAACTCACTTTATGTGACGACATTTAAGAATTCCGATTTGTTATCATAGTCACACACGCTTAGACTAGACTAGGAACGTTGTATAGTTTAAGTAGCGTGTGTGACTATATATACCCCTCCTAGGCTTCCAAGGAGGGGTGTTGGTTGTTTCATTTCTTGTTTTCCATATAACAAAGTTCTTTCATTTCTCTCTCTAAGTTTCTCTCTCTAGAAAATATTAACCCCCTTGTTTCTTAAAGATTATCATTGTTCCACAATTGATATCAGAGCCACGGTTCAATCCTTGGATCGTTTGTTCTTTGTGTTATTATTTTGGTGGTCTAAATTTTTTTTTCGGTCCGTATGTATCATTTTGTTGTCATGGTTTGTGTTCGTGTTATGTTTTCAGATTCGTACTTTGCTGTTCATGACTCACGGTTGGTATTTTTTTCTCATTTCATATCTGAAAATATCAACTTTTGTTTCATTTTTATCTATCTCTCGTATCAAGTTGTCTTTGAATTCTGTGTCAATGTGCCTCGTTATACAGTTTTTTACCCAATTTTTGTACCCGTTTTTTCTGTTTGTCCCTGTATACATTTGTTTCTATTTATGGGGATAAGGACAAAAAAGGTTGGTCCAGATCCAATTTTTTTTTTCGGGGATACAAAAGTATTGGTCTAAAAGCTATTGCGATGGCTATTAAGATGGATATTACGATGAGAGTTTCAGATGGCATTGCGATAGTTTTTAAGATATACACATTGCGATGGCTTCTTCTTTTCCAGATTTATTCCGATGGGTTCTTTTCACATTCCGATGGGTAGGGATGTCCTCATTGCGATGGGTGGCTTGATCCATCGCAATGGTTGTTATGTCGTCATGCTGCCAAATTCTTTCCGATGATATTGCGATGGATGAAGTCTCATTGCGATGGACATATATAGTTACATTGCGATGACATGTTTTACATATTGCGATGAATTTTGTGAAGATCATTGCGATGGTTAAACTCAAAAGATATTACGATGGGACAAATCATTGCGATGGGAGTTTAAATCAGTTAAAATAAAAAATCAGATTTTGACTCTTTTCATTCAAGCTTAAATCAAACCTCAATGTTTTTAAACCGAAACATTCTCATTCAATATTCAACCCAGTAAAATTAACCGACACTTGGACATTCAAACCTTAACCGTGACCCATGTACTATATTATAACAACCTTTATTCAACTTCTTTTATCAATACCAGTAATCCAAACAAATCTCTTATTACAAACCAGTAACATTTTAAACCGACTCATACTCATAATCAAATCATAGACTCGAAAATTATTGACTCAACAATCACACTATCCTAATCTCAGTTTCTGTTAAACGTTTTTTTTATCTTGAAAAAGGTTTTTTTTTTGCGTCTAACATCTCATCACAGATTCATATACGGTTCTCACCTGTGTTGATATTCGAGATTGATAAGACTTGAGTATAACAAGCATATTAGACTCAGTCTTTATCCCGTTTTCAATCAATAAAACTGACATGCAATCGAAGATACCTACCCGCGACCTATAATAGATCTTGAAATCGTCAATTTGGTCTTACCTTGTATTATGTCAGAAAGTCTAGTTGATGGGTTTAGGATTCGATTTGTGCATGTCAATGATGTGGATTTTGTATCTATTGATGTTGTGAGGATTATCGAGATTGATATGTGCAAAGGGATTGATGGATTTGCGTTTGGTTTTGAGAAAAGAGATGAGATCCGGTTTTTGTGGCTGTGTTTATTATGAAGAAATATGGGGCGGAAGTATCTAGGCACGTGGTTGAATTAGGTGTGTTTTGGTATATAACTGTGAGTTAAATATGGGCATGGCATGTGTGACAATCTAACATTTTCCGGTAGTGAATTATTTTCTGGTATAATATTTTGAAACTTATTTTTGTGTTGGTTGACGAACTCACAATTTACGGATTTTAATTTGGGCTTACGTGCATAATTTAGCGTCCTTTACGATTAAAACGGAAACCTTAGGATTACGTATTTACGTTTTTGAACTCCGTTTTTGTTGAGACAATTTTTATTGGATTCGTTTTGTGACGTTGATTCATAATTTATAAAAACGTTTTTCGTAAAATGACCCGAGGGCACGCAAACCGAGAAAACTAGAATCGAGGGATACCCGTAAACTAGTGAGATGGGACATAATACATTGTCCCACCCCACTAGCTTAAATGGGACGGCACATGACACCACATCTAAGGATGTGGCATCATGTTAAGCTACATAGTTACAAGTGTAACTAAGCTTACAACCTAAGCTTACTCTTTCCACTTCCACCAACACAAAACCATTAACCATCAACTAACTCATTTCCACCATTTCCATACATGCAAAACAATCTCAAATCCTCTAAAAAACTCTCACCCTTGCCGTCCACTTTTAAGCTACAAACACCCCTTTTGATCTTTTCTAGCCATGAAATACATGTTATCTAGCTCTATCATGGAGTTATCTTGAAGCCTTGATCATTTGGTGGCCATATTAACAACATTGGAGGTGATTTGCTTGTGTCCTAGGGCTGATTTCTCAACTATTGTTCTTGGTGTTTGATGATCTTGGAGTTACTTGTGGTGTTCATCAAGTTCTTGTCTTCCAAAAACAAGAAATACACTTGGTTGGTAAAGAAGATCATCCTCTCCATTTTCTCTTGTTATTTTTGAAAAGAACAAATGTATTTTCTTTATTATTGTATATGTATATGATTTATATATGATGATAAAAATGTTGTGTGGGGATCAAGTGTTGATAGATATGCTTAAAAAGGTTAATAACTATAAGAAATGAGGCTAAAATCATGATTATTTAGTTGGCTGTATAAAAACAGTATATAACTAAAACTTGAACTGATAAATTTGCATGGTATGATCCATTTACAGTAATTACAAGATGTTATACACATGTGAGAGTTGGCCATGCAATGGAATCATTATAATGAGTGAGATATGATCAAAATAAGATGAGAGTGCTAATCTGAATAAGCTATTTTGTAGGGACTGTTAAGGCAAGATAAACTTAAAATGAGCAGTAGCTATAGCTAAGTTAAATGTAGCACATAATATGAAGATCATGCCATCCAAAAATGAGCTTCTAACTCATTATAGAACTCTAGATATGATAAAAATGGTGAGCATGAAGATAAAAATCAGATTTTGAGAATTAATGTTTATTATTATTATATAAGCACTCAAATTTTATTGTATAAAATGTAAAATAAAAACACACTAACTTATGAAACTTATTTATATAAATATGTAAAAGTTTAATTAAATGGATAAATTATATAAATGGTAGTGGAATAATACTTATAAGTAATAAAAACTATAAACTTGATTTTTACGACTTTTTCGGCTATTACCGTAAAATTAACGTTTTTCGCCAAATAAAACTTAGACGATCAAACCCGTCTAATGGAAAGTTTTTAAAAGTCATATACTGATATATAAGTAACTAATACAAGTAAAAACCGATAAAACCCGAACTATAGGACATACGGACATTAACGAGCTAACTAAGCATATTGGACTAATAATTGGACTAGATAAGTTAACCACTTATAAAAAGAACTTATTGGGCTTAACCCATTTGGGCCCAACATGTAAAGTATAGATACTGATAATATAGGTATAAAATGGATTAAAACAAGTTAAAGAACTTATAATAAGCTTATTGGACTTAAAATAGGTAAATAGATAAAACTAGCAAACTAGTAAAAAGTTACCAAAACGTAAACACTAAAATGAGTAAACAAGGATGTATAAACCCACTTGATCATCATGATATGTACAAAATCATCGTATGTATATTGTTATTTTGATAAAAGTCATTGGACAAAATTCTAAGACCGATTATTATTTATATAGATTTCCGTGACCGAAGCACGCCCGTAGCCGATAATCCGCCTTTCATTATCAACGTGAGTTCATAGCCTCGCACTCTTTTAAATGTTTTATAAAATGATTTGTAAACTCGCGAGGGAGATAACATGCTAGATTTTTATAAAAATAGAACACAAGTAGTCCCGATGGTATGCTTAATGATATGGACCCGAATGATGCTATGACCCTATAAACAAGACAAAAAGGATTATTAGTAGTTAGGTTATGTCACTTAAAGTCCCATTAGCATGAATTGTGAACTATCGGGATTTGGTAGACGCTTATGCATTTGATAGTACTATTTGGGGATGATCACCCCAGTTCGCGCCTTGACGGTTGATCCCCGTCGTACCACATTGATTGGTAAGCGAATTTATGTATGAGAAGATTCCATAGCGTGATTTTTGTGACGACACGCTAACTTAGATGGGCAAATTGTTTGTCGGGTTCGCGGCCCGCTGTTTCCATAGTAAGGTAACAATGTCATGCGGCTAGTAATAATCCTAATCCAAATAAAATGTATCCTATACGAAACGACAACGACGCTAATAACGATGATAATATTACCTATTATGGTAATATTGAGACTACGGTCTCATGGATGGTTTAAGATGTATGCTTGATTTATATATTGCCTGACTAGCAATACGTGGACTTACTTCTGATATTATACTTGTGTTCTGATTTTAACGATTGTTTTATATAACGGTTTTTATTAAACTCTATGAATTCACTCGACATTCGCTGATATGATTTTTGCATGTTTTTATCTCAGGTGCTTGAAGGTAATCCGGATAGAGATCGACTCTGATGGCCCACATAATATTAAAAATGTTCATTCGATCTATGTTTTGTAAACTTAATGACCTGTATAATTTGGGACCTGTTGTACACTTTAAAACTTTTTATCGAATGAATGTATGTTAAACCTTGTACAACCATTTTTATGTGTTGTCTATGATTGGAGTTATTGTGCTATCCCGTAACACTCTAAAAGACCCTTCCGCTGTACCGATACGAAAAATGAGAATGTTACAGTTTTGTATCAGAGCTCTCGTTATAGAGAACAAAAGATTTTAAAAACCAAGGTTTTGAACAAAACTTTTCAAAATCTTTTGACAATGAACATTTAAGAAAATATTTGAAAAATCTTTTGACTATAACGGTGCCAGAGATCTCCGACGTTACCAACAAGCCCTATTGAGAAGATATATATTTTGATATATATAATTTAATTTATATATATGTATATATCGTGGTTTCATTATGTAATTGTTTAACTAGTATGTTATCCTAATACGAGATATATATATATAAATGCAGATTGTCATGGCTGACCCTAATATTCCTGTAGAAAACCATGCTACTCCCGAACCTAATATAGATGATGATCCTTATTTAGACTTAGTAGATTATGATATGGATGATGAGGAGGAACCATTTGAGGATCCCGAGCCCGAGTTAGGACTAGGAGATCAGATTGCCCCTCAGGTTGACTTGGTAGAGAATGAGATTGAGAATGTTGATATAGAGAATGATGAGGAGATTGGGTTAGATAATTTAGATGATGAGATTGATGACGAGGATGTCGAGGAGGATGTAGGTATAGATGTTGAGGTTGATGACGATGAGGAAGCTGAGCTTATTTACCCTTATGATGTTCTAGAGGGCGAGCCTTTGCCCCCACCAGTTTATTTGTCTGATTCTGAGGTTGAGTTACCTAGGGATGAAATGTCTGAATCGTCTGAATCTGATTCTGAATCAGAGGAGGATGAGGATGATGATGCACCTGACGGTACTAATGGTATTGCTACTCATAGATGTGAGATAGGAGAGTCGTCTAGTACTCGAGAGGCTACTCATATTGATGGTCTTGCACCAAGGGCCTTAAGACGTGATCTAGATGCTTCCCGTGTTAAGAGTAGTATGACAGAGGTTGGATTAGGTGTTGTTCAGACTCAGGTTGCTTATTTGGAGTCGAAGACTAAGGTTGGCGAGAAAGAGCGAGAATTGCTTAGTTTGGATTTGACTAATGTAGAACGTGGTTTGAATGAGGCTTTTAGGAGGTTATCGGTGTTAGAAAGTGGTGAGTTTGCTGAAATGAAGAAAAAGGTGAATTCTATGGAGATCCAGTTGAATGTAGCTCGTGCGATGCGTGAGAAAGCTGAGAAGGAGTTGAATATATCCGTGGGATGGAACAGTAGATTCTATGCTGACATGGTTGAAAGAGGAGTGATCCGTGAGCGCCCAGCTGAAGATGTGTCTAGTGATCGTCCGACGAAGATTCAGAAGACAATGGATGATAGACCATCTGGCGGTTCTCAGTAGACCAGTCTGTATTTAGTAGTGACCTTTGTATCTTTTGTGCTTTTGTAGCTTTGACTGAACCGACTTGTTAGTAGTAGACTTGGCATGAATTTTGAGTGTATATAGTGCTAGAACTTTGATATGGGATGTAACTAAGACAATACTTTTGTTTCAAATCGAATGAAATATGTATCTTGTCTTGAATTCCCTATTGTGCCTTATTTGTATCTTGATTATGAATTCAATCCATATTATATGAATCCTTTGTTGGGTGAATGCTTAATACTTTGAAATTGTGAAATTATAGAACTATGCCGCCCAAGAAGGCTGTGACTGAGGATGATGTACGTAGGATTATTAGGGAGCAAGTTACCGCATCTATGACTGAATTTATGGCAAATGCTAGAAATGGAGCTGGCGGTAGTAGAGCTGGCGGTAGTGGAGCTGGCGGTAGTGGAATTGGCGGTACTAATGTGAATGTGAATGCTAATAATGTGAATGCTAATGCTGGAGGAAATGTAGGAGGACTTGGAGCTAATGCACCTGAAGTTGGTGGTTGTACTTATGTGACGTTCATGAAGTGTGAACCTCTACCTTTTAATGGAACTGAAGGTGCTGTAGGATTAAGCCAGTGGATTGAGAAGATTGAGTCAGTGTTTCGGATTAGTAAGTGTAAGGAAGAAGATAAGGTGACTTTTGCTATGGCTACTCTTAAAGGTCGTGCGTTGACTTGGTGGAACAGGAGAATTGCTTTCATGGGTCTTGATGCTGCTAATGCTACTCCTTGGGCCTAAATTAAGAAGTGGATGACTTTGGAGTTTTGTCCTTGTAGCGTGATCATTAGGTTAGAACAAGAGTTGATTCATTTGCGAATGAAAGGTGTGGACATTGATAGTTACACGAACCGATTCCATGAGTTGGCCTTGCTATGTCCTCGATTGGTTGAACCCGAAGAGATCCGAATTGAGCAATATATTAAAGGGTTGACCAGGAATATCCGGGGGGACGTGACATCATCGAAACCACTAACCATTGATGATGCTGTTCGAATGACCTACCAACTCATTGGACAGATAATTCAGGATAGGGAAGATGAAGCCCGTGTTGGTGAGAAAAGAAAGGGAGACGGTGATCGTGTAAAGAGAGGTGATAATAGGAAGAATTTCAATCGCCGCCAGAACCAGAGAAAGGGGAATGCAAATGCTCTTACCTACAACACACCACGCAACGATGATAGATGTCCTAAGTGTGGCAACAAGAGGCATGCTGGCGACTGCTGGAAGTGCCGAAATTGCGGAAAGCTTGGACACAAGGTTGAAAGGTGTAAAAAGGGAACCATTTGCTTCAACTGTAATGAAGAAGGTCATAGGAAATCGGAATGCCCCAAGTTGAAAGCGATTGTACCTGGAAGAAACCCCCAGGGTGGTATCTATCAACTTGGAACAATTGAGGTGAAGAAAGAGGATCTGAATATTGTTACCGGTACGTTTTTACTCAACAATCATTATGATGTTGCTTTATTTTATTCGGGTGCTGATAGGAGCTTTGTATCCACTAAATTTAGTGCCCTTATTTATATTGAACCTGTTGAGATAAATACCAGTTATGAGGTGGAATTGGCTGATGGTAAATTAGTGAAAACTAATAAGCTATTAGAAGGATGCTCTCTAAATCTCTTGAACCATTCCTTTCCGATTGATTTGATGTTGATAGAATTAGGTAGTTTTGATATTATTATTGGTATGGATTGGTTATCGTTGAATAATGCTACTATTTTATGTGGAGAGAAGAAGGTTAAGATTCCTCTTAGGAATAGGACGTTAGTAATTGATGGTAGTCGAGGTGAATCCCGTTTGAAGATCATTTCATGTATTAAAGTCCAAAAGTACATCAGGAACGGTTGTGAGTTATTCTTAGCTCAAGTGACCGGGAATGAGTCTAGGGAGAAACGATTGGAAGATGTACCTATTATTTGTGAATTTCCTGAGGTATTTCCTAAAGATTTACCCGTACTTCCACCAATAAGGAAAGTAGAGTTTAGAATCGATTTAATTCCTGGTGCTGCACCGGTGGCACGTGCGCCTTACCGATTAGTCCCTTCTGAATTAAATTAGTTATCTGAGCAACTTAAGGAGTTTTCTGATAAAGGTTTTATTCGACCGAGCTCGTCGCCTTGGGGAGCTCCAGTCTTGTTCGTTAAGAAGAAGGATGGATCTTTTCGTATGTGCATTGATTATAGGGAACTGAATAAGTTTACAATTAAAAATCGATATCCTTTACCTAGGATTGATGATTTGTTTGATCAACTGCAAGGATCTAGTGTGTATTCTAAGATAGATTTGCGGTTAGGATATCACCAACTTCGCGTCCGTGAAGAAGATATTCCTATAACTGTATTTAGAACTCGTTATGGACACTATGAATTTCAAGTAATGCCATTTGGGTTAACTAACGCACCTGCGGTTTTCATGGATTTAATGAATCGAGTGTGCAAGCCCTACTTGGATAAATTTGTGATTGTGTTTATTGACGATATTCTAATCTATTCTAAGAATGAAGACGAGCATAGAGAACATTTAAGGATTGTTTTGAATTTGTTGAAGGATGAAAAGTTGTATGCTAAGTTTTCGAAGTGTGATTTCTGGTTAAATTCTGTGCAATTTCTTGGTCATGTGATTAACAAAGATGGAATTCATGTTGATCCTGCAAAGGTTGAAGCTATTAAGAATTGGTCTGCACCGACAACGCCAACGGAAGTGCGACAGTTCTTAGGATTGGCTGGCTATTATAGGCGATTCATTAAAGAATTTTCTTTGATAGCTAAACCCTTGACTAAGCTTACCCAGAAGAATAAACCTTTCGTTTGGGGAAGTGATGAAGATGGAGCATTTCAGACATTGAAGCAAAAATTTTGTAGTGCGCCAATTTTATCATTACCCGACGGGAGTGAAGATTTTGTAGTGTATTGTGATGCATCTCTTAGAGGCTATGGAGCTGTTTTGATGCAGAGAGAGAAAGTGATAGCTTATGCTTCTAGGCAATTAAGGAAGAGTGAGGAGAATTATACTACTCATGATCTTGAGTTAGGAGCTGTAGGCTTTGCTCTTATGTTGTGGAGACATTATCTGTATGGCACCAAGTGTACGGTATTCACCGATCACAAAAGCCTACAGTATATTATCGACCAGAAGGAATTGAACATGAGGCAACGAAGATGGATAGAGTTGTTAAGTGATTATGATTGTGATATAAAATATCACCCAGGAAAAGCCAATGTTGTTGCCGATGCGTTAAGTAGGAAAGATAGAGAGCCTATCAGGGTGCGTTCTCTAGTCTTGACCGTGCAAAATAATTTGCCTGAGCAAATTAGAAATGCGCAAATAGAAGCTTGTAAGAAGGAAAATTTTGTTAATGAAGGGTTCCGAGGAGAAGGAGATCCTTTAGAGGTTAGAGCTGATGGAGTAAAATGCTTAAGAGGTCGTATGTGGATACCTAAGTTTGGAGGCTTAAGAGACTTGATTATGTTAGAATCCCATAAATCTAAGTATTCCATTCTTCCGGGATCTGATAAGATGTACCATGATTTGAGGAAGTTGTACTGGTGGCCGAATATGAAAGCTGACATAGCTATGTATGTTCTTCAATGCTTGACTTGTGCTAGAGTCAAAGCTGAACATCAAAAGCCATCAGGACTACTTCAACAGCCAAAGATTCCTGAATGGAAATGGGAGCGAATTACGATGGACTTTATCACCAAGCTTCCTAGAACATCATCTGGAAACAACTCGATTTGGGTTATTGTCGACAGGCTGACCAAATCAGCACACTTCATTCCGGTTAAAGAGTAGTTCTCACTGGAGAAGCTGACTCGTATATACCTTGATAATGTTGTATGCAAGCATAGAGTGCCTGTATCGATCATTTCAGATCGAGATCCTAGATTCGCATCGAATTTTTGGAAATCTCTCCAAAGATCTTTGGGAACGAATCTCGACATGAGCACTGCTTATCACCCCAGACTGATGGGCAGAGTAAAAGGACGATACAAACACTGGAAGATATGTTGAGAGCTTGTGTGTTAGACTTTGGTAAGAATTGGGATAAACATTTGCCGTTAGCAGAGTTTTCGTATAACAATAGTTACCATTCTAGTATTAAGGCTGCACCATTTGAAGCTTTGTATGGTAGGAAGTGTAGATCTCCTGTATGTTGGAGTGAAGTTGGGGATACCCAGCTCACGGGACCGGAATTGATCCGGGAGACTACGGAGATGATAGTTCAGATTAAGAATAGGTTGTTGACTGCCCGTAGTAGATAGAAAAGTTACGCGGATGTGCGGCGGAAGCCAATGGAGTTTAAAGTGGGTGACCGAGTAATGTTGAAAGTATCGCCATGGAAAGGCGTTATAAGATTTGGAAAGCGAGGGAAATTGAATCCCCGTTATATTGGACCCTTTAAGATTTTATCTAGAGTAGGTCCGGTGGCTTACAAACTAGAGTTACCCCCAGAACTTCATGGTGTTCACAACACATTCCATGTATCTAATCTGAAGAAATTTCTAGCAGTGAGTGATGAGAAAATTCCGTTAGGTAAGGTTCGAATAGATGGGAAGTTGCATTTTATCGAAGAGCCCGTAGAGGTTATGGACCGTGAGGTAAAGCAACTGAAACAAAGTCGGATACCTATTGTCAAGATCCGATGGAATTCAAAGCATGGACGGGAGTATACTTGGGAACGAGAGGATGAAATGTGGAAGAAATATCCGCACCTCTTCGATTTCAATAAGAAACGGACATTCAAATGAAATGGATCACGAGGACGTTGATCCCTTTTAGGAGGAAAAGCTGTGACAATCTAACATTTTCAGGTAGTGAATTATTTTCTCGTATAATATTTTGAAACTTATTTTTGTGTTGGTTGACGAACTCACAATTTACGGATTTTAATTTGGGCTTACGTGCATAATTTAGTGTCCTTTACGATTAAAACGGAAACCTTAGGATTACGTATTTACGTTTTTGAACTCCGTTTTTTATGAGACAATTTTTATTGGATTCGTTTAGTGACGTTGATTCATAATTTATAAAAACATTTTTTGTAAAATGACCCGAGGGCACGCAAACCGAGAAAACAAGAATCGAGGGATACCCGTAAACTAGTGAGATGGGACAAAATACCTTGTCCCACCCCACTAGCTTAAATGGGACGGCACATGACACCACATCTAAGGATGTGGCATCATGTTAAGTTACATAGTTACAAGTGTAACTAAGCTTACAACCTAAGCTTACTCTTTCCACTTCCACCAACACAAAACCATTAACCATCAACTAACTCATTTCCACCATTTCCATACATGCAAAACAACCTCAAATCCTCTAAAAAACTCTCACCCTTGCCGTCCACTTTTAAGCTACAAACACCCCTTTTGAT
Source organism: Glebionis coronaria (assembly GCA_025667525.1). Classification (NCBI taxonomy): domain Eukaryota; kingdom Viridiplantae; phylum Streptophyta; class Magnoliopsida; order Asterales; family Asteraceae; genus Glebionis; species Glebionis coronaria. The sequence continues at coordinate 285,025 of JANFOE010002236.1, forward strand.
CTTTTCTAGCCATGAAATACATGTTATCTAGCTCTATCATGGAGTTATCTTGAAGCCTTGATCATTTGGTGGCCATATTAACAACATTGGAGGTGATTTGCTTGTGTCCTAGGGCTGATTTCCCAACTATTGTTCTTGGTGTTTGATGATCTTGGAGTTACTTGTGGTGTTCATCAAGTTCTTGTCTTCCAAAAACAAGAAATACACTTGGTTGGTAAAGAAGATCATCCTCTCCATTTTCTCTTGTTATTTTTGTAAAGAACAAATGTATTTTCTTTATTATTGTATATGTATATGATTTATATATGATGATAAAAATGTTGTGTGGGGATCAAGTGTTGATAGATATGCTTAAAAAGGTTAATAACTATAAGAAATGAGGCGAAAATCATGATTATTTAGTTGGCTGTATAAAAACAGTATATAACTAAAACTTGAACTGATAAATTTGCATGGTATGATCCATTTACAGTAATTACAAGATGTTATACACATGTGAGAGTTGGCCATGCAATGGAATCATTATAATGAGTGAGATATGATCAAAACAAGATGAGAGTGCTAATCTGAATAAGCTGTTTTGTAGGGACTGTTAAGGCAAGATAAACTTAAAATGAGCAGTAGCTATAGCTAAGTTAAATGTAGCACATAATATGAAGATCATGCCATCCAAAAATGAGCTTCTAATTCATTATAGAACTCTAGATATGATAAAAATGGTGAGCATGAAGATAAAAATCAGATTTTGAGAATTAATGTTTATTATTATTATATAAGCACTCAAATTTTATTTTATAAAATGTAAAATAAAAACACACTAACTTATGAAACTTATTTATATAAATATGTAAAAGTTTAATTAAATGGATAAATTATATAAATGGTAGTGGAATAATACTTATAAGTAATAAAAACTTCAAACTTGATTTTTACGACTTTTTCGGCTATTACCGTAAAATTAACGTTTTTCGCCAAATAAAACTTAGACGATCAAACCCGTCTAATGTAAAGTTTTTAAAACTCATATACTGATATATAAGTAACTAATACAAGTAAAAACCGATAAAACCCGAACTATAGGACATACGGACATTAACGAGCTAACTAAGCATATTGGACTAATAATTGGACTAAATAAGTTAACCACTTATAAAAAGAACTTATTGGGCTTAACCCATTTGGGCCCAACATGTAAAGTATAGATACTGATAATATAGGTATAAAATGGATTAAAACAAGTTAAAGAACTTATAATAAGCTTATTGGACTTAAAATAGGTAAATAGATAAAACTAGCAAACTAGTAAAAAGTTACCAAAACGTAAACACTAAAATGAGTAAACAAGGATGTATAAACCCACTTGATCATCATCATATGTACAAAATCATCGTATGTATATTGTTATTTTGATAAAATTCATTGGACAAAAGTCTAAGACCGATTATTATTTATATAGGTTTCCGTGACCGAAGCACGCCCGTAGCCGATAATCCGCCTTTCATTATCAACGTGAGTTCATAGCCTCGCACTCTTTTAAATGTTTTATAAAATGATTTGTAAACCCGCGAGGGAGATAACATGCTAGATTTTTATAAATATAGAACACAAGTAGTCCCGATGGTATGCTTAATGATATGGACCCGAATGATGCTATGACCCTATAAACGAGACAAAAAGGATTATTAGTAGTTAGGTTATGTTACTTAAAGTCCCATTAGCATGAATTGTGAACTACCGGGATTTGGTAGACGCTTATGCATTTGATAGTACTATTTGGGGACGATCACCCCAGTTCGCGCCTTGACGGTTGATCCCCGTCGTACCACATTGATTGGTAAGCGAATTTATGTATGAGAAGATTCCATAGCGTGATTTTTGTGACGACACGCTAACTTAGATGGGCAAATTGTTTGTCGGGTTCGCGGCCCGCTGTTTCCATAGTAAGGTAACAATGTCATGCAGCTAGTAATAATCCTAATCCAAATAAAATGTATCCTATACGAAACGACAACGACGCTAATAACGATGATAATATTACCTATTATGGTAATATTGAGACTACGGTCTCATGGATGGTTTAAGATGTATGCTTGATTTATATATTGCCTGACTAGCAATACGTGGACTTACTTCCGATATTATACTTGTGTTCTGATTTTAACGATTGTTTTATATAAAGGTTTTTATTAAACTCTATGAATTCACTCGGCATTCGCTGATATGATTTTTGCATGTTTTTATCTCAGGTGCTTGAAGGTAATCCGGATGGAGATCGACTCTAATGGCCCACATAATATTAAAATGTTCATTCGATCTATGTTTTGTAAACTTAATGACCTGTATAATTTGGGACCTGTTGTACACTTTAAAACTTTTTATCGAATGAATGTATGTTAAACCTTGTACAACCATTTTTATGTGTTGTCTATGATTGGAGTTATTGTGCTATCCCGTAACACTCTGAAAGACCCTTCCGCTGTACCGATACGAAAAATGAGAGTGTTACAGCATGTGTGTTATAACCAAAATCGTTGACTAGTGGACTATACGTGGATCTTGAATACATACATTGCGTGAGTCACTTATAGAGATGTGGGTTATCACTTATCTCAAATTTATTGAAAACGGGTATAGAGAGTCCTTGTGGGGCAAACATTTGTTTCACGTGGGGCTTTTATTGGACATGTTTATTGGGCCACCTGCAATGAACTCCTTTTTGGTATAGGGCTGGCCGCATTGAATGGGCTTTCTATAGGATTGGGCTACGTGGTTACTCATGGACAAATTAATATGAAATATATCGGCAAATTTTTTTTAAAAAAAAAAATTGTGTTTCATATACATTTTTCTTAATTGTCGTATATCCGGATTTGAATGTGACGAGACTAAGTGACAAAAAGACGAACAAAAGTGACGAGACAAAAGACGTGACCAAGTGAGAAGATTTATTTTGACGAGACCGAAGAAAAATAGGTATATTTTTAGTGACTACGGATTTTTGTTTTTGGATCGGGTATTAATTATTTGAAGTTGAAGACGGATTTTTCGAAGGCGTGTACTTATTTTATCTTCAGAGATAACTTGCTCGTGCTTTATCTTAGAATGAAGACTTGTTTATCTAGTTTCCGGTTTCAGGGTGGTTGGTTGATGACTCGGATAACTATCACTTAAAGGGGTTACATTGTTGTACTCAGTGTCACGCGCGTAGTCGACTTGGATAATTTCAAGAGGTGTTGTGCTTATAGACTTCTTCAGTTATGCATTGGGTACTTAGAGATTTCTCCACCGTTCTTCATTCAACAATTGTGCAAGCTTAAGTCACAAGATCGAAGGATTCTTATTCAGTTTCACGTTTGATGTATCCGGTTCATTCTATCAGTGGTCACTTCAAATTTCTTTCAAGTGGGTTGGTAAAGATGGCCATGGACAGTTTATGAGTAGAGATTTTCGATCAACAGCTGATTCTCACCGAATATAATTAAGCTTATTTATTATTCTCTCGATATTTTCAGGTTCATGTGCTTACGA